>JARJDS010010003.1:0-19557 GCA_030264155.1 Atheta pasadenae | reverse complement strand
GTTTTAATAAAAGCGCGTCGCGTTCTTATAGTTCTTATTCAAAATTTGCAATACTGCCGTTGAGGGCGCTACTCGAGCTCAGCTCGAGCTTGTCAAATGTTGCAACAGCCAATCAAATCTTGGGGTCATACATTTCTTACCCCCAGACGATTACGGCCTTGATACATATGAGTTTGCACGGCCTGGTTTTGAGGGTAGGATTTGCTTGTATCTCCTAACCATATTAACCAATTCTTACGTTCTTATTTTTTAATAATAGTTTAAGGGATGCTCTTTAACGTATGATCAAAATTAATCCATAAAACATTCCCAAAGTATTATATTTTTACCGTCAAAGTAACTGAGAAGTTTGTATTTTCTGCTGTAAATTAAATTCAACAATCGAAAAATATTCTAAGTTCAAGTGTCAAGTGCTTCGCACCACATCGTATTCAGTGTGTTTAAAATTAAAATTTTTAACAAATAAGATACAATAGGGCATTTTCTTCAGTGCCCCAGAGCCCTTAATCTTAATCCGGCCCTGAGTAGAGGTATACAGGAGAACTATAACTAATGAACGAACTTATTTTAAATGTATAACATAAACATAAAAAAACAAATGCAAAAAATTTAACGCCTTTGCAACCTAGGCAAACCATAACGTCCCAAAAACTTTCGTATGAACCCCATGTGATTCTTTACTACTTGCCTTCGCGAACTATCGGCGTTGTTCTCGCTCTCGTTGGCATTATCATGTAATGCTGAAGGCATTGGATTTGTATCCGAGTTGTCTGACACTGCTGGGAAAATAATTGAGTTCTCTCGAATAGAACATAATGACATATATGAGCCAGCTGCAGAAGGTGATCTGTTTTGTTCAACCTGAGGTGCTTCTTCAAACGAAGACGTTGGAGGCGTATCAGTATTAATATCTTCACTTAAACGATCTACAAATGAAACAATCAATTCATTTGGTAATTCTAATGGCTGCTTCTCATCATCAAACTCATTCTGATTTTGATTGTTTCCTACTCTTTTATTTAAAAAATCAAATGTAATTCTACCAAACTTTTTATGCGGGGTAGTAGACTTGGTTCTTTTTTTTGCTTTTTGAGGCTTGTTTAAAGTCTTGCCACCTTTCTTTAATGTTTGACTTTTTTTTCCTTTGGATCTTACATTACGAAACGTAGTGGAAGTAGTTTCATCTGAAGCAATTGTATTGTCGGATGATCCTGCATCGTCTCTTGGTTCTGTGTCAGAATACTTTGATGTAGTTCCGTCATCAGTATTTTGTGATAAATCGATCGACATTGTAATATTTTTATCTGAAACAATCTTATATTTGGTGTTCAAAACTTTATCAATACGTGGCTGTGGTTGGTTTTCTAACGAATGTTCATTAAAACTTTTCCTCTGTTCTCCTTTACCTGAAGGTTTTTTAAATATTTCTTCAAAAATATTATCATTTGAAGTGCTTAGTTTCCTTTTTCTGATGGTCTGAGATCCGGTTGTATCCAAGCTTAATCCAGGGTTCAATAATTCCGTTACATCAGACTTCTGTATAACTGCCTCTCTTGATTGGGATGTTCTTAATTCATCGGAGTCATTAATCTTTTCACTTACTTTGCCCGAATTAACGTAAGAAACTTGTGGGTCAGTATTATTTTGTTCATTTAGTTCTGTAGTAGAGGACGGAACAGTTCCAACTAAATGTTCAACGTCTGTCGACTGCAATTCAACGTTATCTACATCAGTCAATGCATATCTGTCATTGACGCAAGATGTTTCAAAGTCAGTAGAATAGCTTGGCTCCGGAGTTGCAAGTTTTGTATTCAACGGAACACTGTTAACCAAATCATCCAATCCTGCTTGATCTATTGATTCTATACGATCATAATGAAGATTAGCATCCAATGATGCACTGAAGTGCATTGAAGTAGTTGTTGCTTGTGATGAAATTGCTTGTTGAATTCTTTCCCTTGGCCAAGGTCTGTCTTGGAAAGAGTCCAACGGGATACTACCTTCGGAAGCAACAGTTGATGATTGCGAAGTATGAGATGTTTCAATTACTGTAGACTTAAGGTGTCGTCTTTCAACGTCCGTCGTTTTCATAGGTGTGAACGAGGTATTATCTAAATTACTTAATAAAACTTGTTGGATTTTCTCTCTAGACCAAGGTTTGTCATGATCAGTTGTCACATTTGATGTGTGTGAAACATTAGCTGCTTCTTCGTGAACTTCGTGATGATCCGAAATTGTAAACATTGTGTTTAATGCGGGTTCATCTAAATTGTCCAACATTGCTTGCTCAATCCTTTCCCTAGACCAAGGTTTTTCAACGCCGGCTTGATGAATAGAAATGCCATGTTTGTCTTTAGTCTGGACACTGTGAATTGTTGAATTCAATAATTGTGAATTAGTAGCTGCATCTATTGATTGTTCTTGGCAATCTTCGTGAACTTCGTCGGCTTCGTCTAAATTATCCAACATTACTTGTTGAATCTTTTCCATGGGCCAAGGTTCACTACCAATGTCCAAGACAGTTGAATTGTTATGATCGAAAGTCGAAGAAGTACTATATATTATGGAGGTTTCTACGTGTTGTAAGTCGACGTGCTCCTTTTCGGATTCGTTTAACTTTGCAACCTCCAAAATAGTATCACTTACCGAATGACGAAGTGATATATTTGAAGTGCGGGTAGCCACTGGTTCCAGAGATTTATTGGACACATCCAATAAAGTCTTATCTACATTACTCAAAAGTGTTTGAGGAAACATATACTTAGATGAGAGTTCTTCATTCTTGAAACCATTATCACTGGTAACGCCATGTCTTGAACTATGAACAGATTCCTCAGTATTCTTTTCGGACTGTTGACTATGTATTGATCTATTACTCAATGTTTCAATTGGTTGCTGGTGAACGTTATCTTGATAACTCTGCTGTTCTTCAACTGTGATCAACAGTGTTTTTGAAGCGTCCATAGACTTCTGTTCAATGCTGGCGTCAATATCATCAGTGATATCTTTGTTTGCAGAGACGCTAGTAATATTTGCGGGTTCTGAGGCAACCAAACTGGTATATAATACATCAGAATTTTCCAAGCACAAAGCACGAGATGTATCAATTATTTGGCTAACCTCGCTTTGCAAATCAGTGGTTTTCGACAATAATGATCCATTGTCAGAAACAAGTTGACTTTTCATCGTTTGGGTATCGAGGGCAGAATAGAACTCCTCAATGAGATCTTCGCTTGACTCGGCTGTCGACTGTTTTTCTTCAACTAAGTGTTGACGAATTGTGAATGTTTTATTCATCTTATCCCTATCAGAAATATTCAACCGCTTTTTAATAGATTTTCTAGAAGAATCCGAAGATAGAATACTGTGATAGGAATCTGACAAAATGATTAAATCAGACTTTACTGTACTCTTTTTTGTTGACTTAGTTGCCGCTTTACTTTTAACAGGTTTATTATCTTCCTGAGAACTTGTTAAGATATTGTCCATAAAATACAATTGAGAAGAAATAGATGGATCCTTATCTTTTCCTACATCTGTGATGATTTGACTTGAAGGTTCCTTATTCTTCTTAAATTTTTTAGTTGTCTTTTTCATCTTTTTGGGGTCCTCCCTATTTTCTTTATTTGATAAATTAAGCTGCGAATCTAATTCAACCACAGATTGTTCCAGTGATTCAGGCGACTGAGTACAAAAGTATTGACTTTTGTCAACATGAAAAACTTGCGACTTATTCTTTTTCAAAAAAAATGAATTTGCATTAGAACCAGTCGATGAAAAAGATTTTTGGGAATTTTGCTTCCTCATTAAATCATCACTACTCTTCGTCAGAAGTGATTGACTATCAGTGGTCGTCAGAGATATAAATCTAAATCCTTCCTTGGGTTCCAAGATAGCAGGAGACACTCTCAAATTTAAGTCAGTGCAAATACTCACATCTTCAACCTGTTGTGCTGGTCTAGAAGAACCAAACGAAGGTAACTTCAGTAACTTATGAAGTTCTCCACTTTGTTTTGGCATGAGAAACTTTTCAACATTAGTATCATGTTTATCAATTTCTGATGACAATTTATAGTCTTCAGCTACCACAGCAGTCACAACATTGTGATTGCTAGAAACATTGCTTCCAACTGAATAATATGAATTTTCAGTGTCTTTCCGTAATTCATATTTCTCAACCGGTTCACCGCTTAAGTTACTTTGTGCCGGTGTAAAAAAATCATCGTTCGGTGAATTTTGTCCAAGTCTAATTGGTGAGGTCATTGATGAATTAAACAAATCAGATTTAGATCTAGTCGATTGAAATTGAATTGTATTAGGTGATTCGAGACCAATTGGTGTCAATGATAAAAACACAGTTTTATTTAATTCGTGACGGTGAGATTCGATTATACTAAAATTGAGTTCACTACCAACCAGAGTAATATCAAGATTGGAAGATGCAGAAGTGCCTAAGCTTTGAAGAAAAGAACCCAAATCTTGAGATAATGGCAAATTAGTTTGTTCAAGATGAACTGTGCCTTCTTTGTCCGAGTTTGTCATATTTGGTTTAGTTGCAGAAATAGTTATATTTGATTGTACCTGAATACGATTACCAGGTGATATATCTCTAACTCCACCAGAATTATTAGCGTCCTTTGATGGTGTCAAAGACGCTTCTTTTTCGGAGGGTGTTACATTTAAATTTAAATACTTCGGATATAAAGGATCCGGACTAGACGTGTGTTGAGCATTGAAATCAGAATATGATATTTCTGTATCTAAAGACAAACTGGTGACAGTAAGAAGTTGAGTGTTACTGAAAACAGTGTCCTTGTTGGCACTGTAGTTCCCTTCTATGCAACTTATAGACGGCAATGATACTTCAGACGTAGAATTTCGTACTCTAATCGATGGAAGCGACTGTAGCTGAGAAATGCTAGACATATTTGTCATTACATTGGATTTTGGCTCTTGATACACCTTCAAGAAACCAATAGTTAAAAACAATGCATATACTAATTCTATGATGTACATTATACCTTAAAATTTCCAAATATCACATTTAGAAGTAAACTATCCTTTAATAACAGAGGTAGGACATCTTTTAGATTAAAGCGGAATTTGAAGGACTTAGCCCTTGGATGATTCAGATATTTTATTTGGATAACATCTTTGGTAGTAATTAAAACTTCCGCAGCTCGAAGTTTTGAAAACCTATATGATTCACATATAAATTAGTCGCGCTGTTTATAATAATATGAAATTACTTACTCTTTAGTGAAGACATTGTCAATATCTGACTTTCGAATGCGTATAGAAATAGGATGCGCTTCCATTGCTTGTGTTAAAATATGTAGGATGACAGTATCATCCGTAGAGTTAAAATCCACGTATGTTCGCTCTTCGTTACGATTGCGACCATACTACAAATTATTTAAACCACAAAATTAATTACATATTACATTTTTAATTTGTTTTTCTAATACAAATATATTTAAAAATAAACAAACAAATCATACTTGGTGTCCTGAAATTGTGATGGTTAATGTTTCAAGTGATATTATATCACTACTGCGAGAGTTCAAGTGATTCAAAAAAACATTAACTCCCAAATCAAATGTAGATGATTTGAAAACTGTGAGTGCTTCCTGTAATAATTCATTATCAGGAAAAAACACCTCTGCAGTTGCAGCATCGAGTTCAGTAGGCAACAACGTGTGTAACACTTGCAATTCTAGTTTCTGCAGCAATACATTCTTACATACAAGCGTATGATCCAAAAATTTACATCTATAATGTATCAATTATATAAAGAAAGAAATTATAATTAATATTAAAGTAGTACTTACAAAGTTAAAGTTTTTTCATTAGAAAATATTGCACAACATTCAATGTTTCTGGTTCTCCCAAGTTCCAACAAGTTTAAATAATATATTAAGAGTTGTTCTTTCTTTAAATCATGTACATTGCTATCTAAGTAAGCAAGTAAATGCTCACCGAACTCAAAAAAGATGTCAACATTAATATGATCCACAAGAACATCCTAGAATTTTATTTTTTAATATAATATTAAATATAACTACATTAGGATTTTGTTACCATTAAAAGTGTTAAATGATTTTGCATATCTTGATGAGTCAATGAAGATAACATTAATTTATCGGTAAAGAGAATGCAAAAGTACTGCAAATTATTAAATGATCCTGAACACTTTTTTAAACTTTTCAAAGATATCTGTACAGTATTCATAGCTGATATCAAACCATCTCCAGTGTTAGGACACTATAATTTATTAAAATTAGTAAATCAAGTTAATTTATAAATGCATAAAAAGCATGGTTTTGAAATTTAAGAATTTACACTTACGTTTAAAATCGTTTGAATAAGTTCATTCACTATGTTTGTCTCATCATCAGTGCCAGGTTGGTGAGCCATGGCGGCGGAAAACTTTAGTTTTGAAATTCTATTCAATTTTAAAACAATTTCGCGATTCAAAACGTGCAAAACTTTAGAAATGGCGGCTGTGGAGATGTACGCGGATGCACGACTCCTGCAACTCACGCAAATCTAGCGAGCCAAACGAATCCTTCCCACAATGCACTATCGCACACGCATGCGTATTGAAGGTTGACGCAACCGAGTATACAGCAAATTGTTTCATTTTGAACAAGGGGAACGTATGCAACCAAATGTACAAACTTCCATATTCAAACTGCCCAATTCAGCCATTACGTCAATAACTTTCACTGTTAGTGTACAACTTTCCTTCTTTGTTCGAGAAAAGTGTTTCATCAAACGTAATTACATACAAGTCATTAACATTTTATAATTATATTTATTCATTACTTGGTATCACCTATATTTCTCACAGAAAAAAAATCGATCAAGAAACATTCATTAAGAACATTTGTATAATTTGTGTTATACTGTGTATAAAGTATCAAGTTATAAAATTGTTATCTTTCACTTAAACACTATTTAATTAATCACCGGATTCGAATTACAATCACTGAGTTCCCATATTAAACTAAAATTGAACTTTATCGAAAACCTACGTAACATCATTTTACAATCAATTATAGCACGTAATTTGATATCACAAAAAAGCAATTGTTTTCAAATGTATGTAACAAATACTTAACAAAACAAATCAAAATGACAAGAGTTCTAAATCAAACTGACATTAATACTTAAATTATATCCACGTGCAAGCCGTAATAAGGTAAAAACGTAAACAAAATCAAAATGTATCTGTCAGCTAAGTGAACATGTACAACTACATCACTGGTATTCGCCAGTGAACAACTACACTAAACGAAAGGATTAATTGGTGACGTTATATAATTTCAGCTTGGATAATCCCACCCAACATGCATGCGTTAAAATTAAATATCAATGGGGAAAATGTTTTCATCCTTCTTGCAATCCTCAGGATTGTCGAGACTGTTGGGTTGCTTTTTGAAGTTGTTAGTCTTAATTTCTCTCTCCTTTTCTTTTTCGCTTTCCGATAGTTCGCTCTCACTGTGGCGGCGTTCTTGTGCCCGCTTTTTATTGCGATTTTTTCGTTGGTTTTTTTTCTTTTGCCCTAAAATGCTCGAATTTGATCTGGAAACAAATTAAAGATACATGTAAGCATTTATTCATCGAACATTATAAATTGTGGAATATAATTATTCTTAATATTCTTCGGTATAAGTTAAGATTCTATCTTGTATTAGGTAGGAAAAAAACGAGGATGTATCACGGATTATTCAAAATATTCAGGATCGGGAGTACTAAAACAGACAAATATTAGTAATAAGAATAGTGAACATACCTAAAAAGTTGCCTTAAGACATTATTATTAAATCGGACGGTTTTCTTTAAACTGGTTGAAGGTTCAGTGTCTTCTTCTGGTATTACAGAATCCTGACTGACAGAATAGCAATTTTCGAATGAAGACGCCCAGGTGAAGTCGTCAACGCTAGATTCTGAAATGCTACGACTTACAGAACTTCTAGAAGACACAGACATTCGTTTCAAGATCCCTTTACACTTAGGACTGTAACTATTACACGACATTTCATCACCTGAAGATTCGGAATAGGAACCTGCAATGTCAATTGCTTTGGTTTTCGGTTCCGGATTCAATTCAATTGTGTCCAGAATTTTATTAGCTTTTTGTACTTGAGGTTTTGTAATTATTTGTACATGATTGGTTGGACCATGAAGATCCTGATCGTTAATATCATCGGGATCATCATCAATATCCAATTCTTGTTCATCAATATGATGATTTTCACCAATAATTTTTTCTTCCAAATTATCTTCAGAAAGCCCGACTAAATACGACGTTAGCATCTTATCGCATGGAGTATAACCAACTTGTACCACAACATTATTATCCCATGTTTCGACCAGGGTCGAATCGGGATTGACAAAATGTTCAGGGAGTTTAACACAGAAAGCATAATATGCTGGAAAGTGGCCAGCACTTATGCTCATAAATTTTAAATGCATAGCAGTATTATCTTCATTGTACATTGTTTCCAAAGTGCCGTTATTAACGTTTTTTACTGCCAGAGTAAAGATAAGATTCTCACAAAAATTGCATGTAAATTCAGGTAAAGAGTATTCAATTGAAGAGTCTAAAAAGGCAGTCTTTTCACCTTCAGGGGGTGGGGTTGATACTTTTTCCCTAGGTGGTGAGATAGATCCATGGTCACTCTCAACCCCACTATCCTCCCTTGCATAATCTCTCTTGATTGAAGTGTTCCTCTTCACAGGAAGAGTGACAATTAGTTTTTTACTATCCTTGTCAAATTTGGCATTGCCAGTTACCTCACATACTTTGTATGGTAATGTAATGGAAAGTTTGTACTTGGCTGGTGTGTCACTTTTAAGTTGTACTGTTTTTTCAGTGACATCAAGATCAATGTCAGTGGCTGATTTTAACAAAGGCAAACAAATCTCAACCACCAGTTCCTTGGGAATGGCTGAGTTGATTTTGGCTGATCTATCATAAGTGAAGTTTTCAAGTTCAATGTGACTTCTATGCTTGATCTCATACTTGGGTGTTGTGTATTTTGACCTGTCCTCAGAGGAATTTTTTCTTGCTCTTGGCTTTGGTTTAGGTGCTTGGTCAACTTTTGGCATTTGTTCATAAATTTTGTTCATGATATCACTTTCTTCACTAGGACTCTTGCTCTGGTAATTGTCCATTTGTTTTCTAATAATGGTAGGCCTTGCAATGCCCTTGAACTTGAGATTAGGAAATTTTAAGTTTTTCTGGTCTAATTTGCAGTCAAAATTGCTCTCAACAGCCTCACATGCCGTTTTGTTAACCATATTTTTAAATGCTGGATTCTTCAAAGCAAGATGCAATGTATCAGGGTGAAATACAACATCAAATACCTGACAAACAACTTTTTTGTTGTCGATGTCTTCGCGAGGTGGTGCTAAGGAATGTGGTAGAGTCCACTGTAATCCCTTCGAACCTTCTTGGAACGTCGCTTTCGAGGAGGGTTTTTCGATTCGTTCACTGGAGCACACGTTGACGAAGGCTTTTTTACTGCCATTCAAACTCGTCTTGATGACATAACCGGGTTGAGGGTTGATGAACGTAACATCAACGCCACGTTCGCGTTCCAATTGGGTGAGTTCCTTCTCGAAGATTCGCCGGTTTTCTGGATCGTTCACTTCGCTCACGTAGTCAGCGAACAACTTGCGAAACTCTTTGTCTTTTAGTGCCTGGCCGATGCGATCGATCTCGTCCCGGGTCAAGTCGAGATCTCTGAATGAGTCGAATGATGTTTTCGCCATCGTGTCTTATCTGCGCTCAGCGCGACTTTTCCAACACGAAACTGATTAATTTAATCGATTGACGCTGTACACAAATTGAATAATATCGCGTGTGATTGTTTTGTTATGACGGCGTAGTGCGATTCCGGGCGTTGCGCTAAAGTACGCTAAAGTTGGATCGGTATCGTTGTTGCGGCGTAGAAAATAAACACTGTTTTCAGTCTAGTATTGTGTCTGTGTTGGGAATGTTATGTTGGGGAACGGGTTCACGTGGACGATCAGCCGGCATTAGCGCACACGCAGACGATGCCGGCCGGTTCAACACGCACGACGCAGTCGCACAACGCTGTCACTGTCGCACACTGACGTCTAGAAAACGGCGCGAAATTTAAAATCATCCAAATTCTAGGTCATTATTACTGCTATCGTCATTTGTTTCAAGCAGTTTCAAGTGTTTTCAAGCCAAGTAAAAAAAACGCGTCTATAAAAAACACACATTTTATGCGGAACACAAACAACCTTCACATCTAGTAATCGTGACCTCTTAACGACACATTTGCATACTGAAAAAACATCTCTTCTTCTCACTTCTAATAAAAACTTCCTACTTATTTTACAAAAAAAACTAACTTTAATAACACTTACAGTGTGTATTCGTAAAAGATAACCAACAAAAAAATAGCACACAAACGCTAACATTAAAGTGTTGCTTTAAACAAATCATACTTAAAATAAAATAATTTCGACTTCATTTAACCCATTCATTACATCCTGTATTAAATCTATTTATACTCTTCCACTTGGCAACTTAACCAACGCGGAAGATAAATATTTTTCACATAACACTTACTCCAGATTTATTTAGCCGAACGTAAAACAAGCAAGTTCGCATCTCGCCGAACGTACATCGCTTACAATTTTGGCGTCATTTCAATTATTCAATTGAGCAGATGGTATAATCACGTTGCTAACAACAGCTAATCGTATACAAGTATACATAAATTGGAACACCATGTTTTGTTTATCAAATCATTTAACCACCTACGTGGCAAAATGTAATATGTGCGATAATAATGGTGTGTATTATCGATAGTGTTTTGTTACTCACTGGCTCACTTGTTTTTATTGATACCACGACGTAATAATAATAACAAAACGTGCGATGTGCTAAAATTGTACGATGACAAAGTTCAGTACAACTGCAATCTGGCATATTGAAGTATCGTTACTTGTTTTAATGATTAACTCCTGTTTTTTAATGTTATCTAACTGGTATGGTTGGCTTTGCATCAGTTATGTATGTAAATATGGAAATTGTGAACTCTCTGTATACTGATTGTGTTTTGTTTTTTTGTGTTACTATGTTAAATTGTTAAACTTAGCATTTTAGCTTTATCACTATTTCACATGTTTAGTATTTAATTCAATTTTAGAAACTGTTTTGTTTTGTTGTGTTTTGTTTATAAAATTCAAATAAGATATTTTGAAGGTCACAATTGGTTAAATCTACCATCTTGGATCTGGACTATAAAACATGACATAATATAAAATGATTATTGTTATTTAACTTAACATAAACTGGACTCAAATAGAATTTTTAATAAGAAAAAACATAAGGTTCATTATAATATTAGCAAGGTCATTTCATGCGCATCAAACATCATTAGTTATTTTTATAATTTGTTTGCCACACCATAAAGATTAAGTTTATGTATTTATTCGAATCATGAAGTTAATTTTTTATTGCTTGAGTGCTCACGCATTGTTTTTTTATTATTAACGCTTGATATTCCACAAAATATTTTATTTTTCATGGCAAGTTTTCAAACAACCGAAAAAAAATACTTTGGGGTTGTTTCATGGCTTAAAATTAGTCATAGGTTAAAAAGGAACTATTTAACTATAAATGAAAATTTAGAACAGGAAAAATGGTTAATATGAACAGAAGATATAAGCAACTTTGACTTTTCAATGAAAGAAAAATTAAAATGTTTTTTTTTTGAGTTAGAACAGTTGCGCGAAGAAGAGTTAAAAAGAACCTTGGTCTGTGACTTGCTTGGTACATCTGGTGCGGATAAGTAGAAATAATGTAAATACGTTTATAACTTTCACCGCAAAATTATGTGAAACTGCTAGTTATATGACATTTATTATATCTTCTATCAAAGTTCAATTACTGCTCTTTCACCGTATGTACGTGCCTTGAACAAGTTAAAAGTACATTTGTACGTAAGTAAATCAAACCCCATTTTCTGGCTGTAAGCCTTTACTATTTTAGAAAATCTCTTCGAAATCAAATGTTCAAGTTAGAAACTGTGAAAAATTGCTTATTGTTTCTCTTAAATCAAATTAAAATTTTTAGACATAAGCTGATCAAAAAGGGTTGTCTACTTTTAAGTTTGGTTATGTTTAAGTCAACTGTTTGACAATTATACATATATTCCAATCACTTTGACAATAAATATTTAATCAACAAGAAGTTGTTTTTCTTGTACTCATTGAATTACACTCATTTTAACAACGTTTTATAGAAATGACCTGAAAGTGTTGCTGTTTTTCGACTGTGTAACATTAAAATGTTGCATTCGCATCCAATGTGTGCAGAAAAAAATATCAAGCATGAAGCAATCAATGATCACCTCACTAAGCAATAAAACGTGTTGAAATTGTAACTCCCAACAAACTCCAAGTCGATCGAATTAATACCCAATGCGTGCGATGTGAAGCAATAAATAAAAATCAAGCGCGTAATTATATAACAGAACGTGAATGTTATGCCTAATCCATTACCAATATTGAAAATATTCTCGCATTAATCTGAAATCGTCGTAATTTGTAATGAAATGCCAACACCAACATCAACATGATTTTTAAAAAATGCAAACATTTACAAACTGAAGACGCAATCCTATCTATCCGTAATAGCTTCATGCATATGCATTACTTTTGAAGATGAACACTTCAACGAAGGTAGGGAATTGTTACTTACTTGAAACGGAACGCAACGAATTGAACAGAATTCTTCAATTGGTGGTAAAGCAAAGGAAATGGCAAGTCCACAAACTCGCGAGCGGTATAAACACTTTCATTATCTCTTCTTTTGAATTTATGTGCGTTATTTCGTTAGATGACTTTTCGGCGTACAGTCGATATCTATCTAACTGTTTTCGACTGATCCTAACTCGAGAAAACTTGTTGTTGTTTTGTTATTGTTGGTTGTTTAAAGTTTAAATCGTTCTGTGTTGTGTGCGCAACCTTACCTTTCACCTTTTTATTATAAAAGGTTTTATTGTGTTCGCATCGTCAGATCGTCGCGGCATACCGGCCTGATGCGTCATGCGTCCGCGAGCAAGAGCCGCCAAAGTTGCAAGAATTGCAAAAGTTGCATTCATCATCACAGCGTGCATAATAACACTAATCATTGCGTGCGCACGCGTGAAAAGTGCAAATGATAACTTGAACTATAACATTAATAATATCAACACAATAAATCACAAGAATATTGTGTATAAAGTGACGCCGGCAAGTCTGCTAGACGCAGGAATCGCGCCTTACAAGCATGTAACCAAATCACTTGCCGAATTAGGCAAAATGGACGACATCAGTAAATACATTGTGTTCGTAAATGCCGTTCCCCATTCAGGATCGGAAGTTCTAGTGTTACTTTTAAAGTGGTTACAAGGGTGGAATAATTTTAAACATATTAAACTACAAGGATCAAGAAAAAGACTGACAAATATTGAAATTGTAAGTGTTACAAATTTACTTAATATATGCAACCCAATACACACTGGTTTATATAACTAAAGTATAACTAGTATATTGTATAACTAGTTGCATACATTACAACTTACATTTTCTTTATTCAATTATTTATTAAGATAAAAGCACTTTTCTTTTATGTTAATTTATAAATAGTGAAAGAGTGTTGGTGATATTCATGGCACACATGATTGTGTTCATTTATCAAACATGCGTGCTGCGATTGTTTACGTCTTTGGTGTGAATTTGTTCTAATTTCTGTTAATTCTCGTTCTTTCTTATATTATGAAGGAAGAGTTCGTATACAATACATGCGACATTATACGCGACGAAGCAGTTCCCACCAGCATCGACCGAATGATGTATTTTGTGAATTTCACGCGCCACGATCGACAATCACCGAGTTATGTCAATTTAATCCGAGATCCCGCAGATTATGTGCTGTCAAGGTAAAATATTTGTTAAAATTTTTAATTATTAACAAACAAACGTTATTATATTAAAGATTTCACCATTTGATGCAAAACGACAAGTTGAATCATTTGAAAACTCCAAGAGATATTGAAAGATGTGTTCTGGACAAACAAGATGGCTGCCTATTCGACGATAACAAAAAATTTGATTTAGCTATTCCTTATTTTTGTGGACAGCATGAAACTTGTCTGTAAGTATTTAACTTTATCTTTAACATAAAACATTCATTTGTTACTTTTAACTTTGCATTATTTATTTTAGACGCTTAAATAATGATTGGGCTTTAAAACAAGCCCAACAAACTGTAGAAAAATACTATTCAACATTAGGTGTTCTCGAAGAATTCAACGCCACTTTAGAAGTATTAGAACATGAACTTCCATATTTCTTTAAAGGCGCTAGTAAACTCTATTATCGCGATTTATTACGTAAGTAGAAATATTTATTACTCTATTACTCAAACACACTGTGTATCTGTGTTTTGATTTTCTATTGTTTTATTCTAGAACCTCAAGAAAAACATCAGAGAAAAACACTTCGTGCTAGTGCTGCGTTTAAAAAACGAATGAAAATAACGTTACACAAAGAATATGAATTTTACGACTGGGCAAAGAGTCGCCTGTTCCGACAATTGCAACTTATTTATGCGCACTAAACCAGTTTATCTTTAGAAATAGCAAAACAAGCAAACAAAACAAAGTGATAGCCATAAAATTAAATATGTTATGTTACTTACGTGTAGGCGAAGGACAGAAACTGTGCACAATGAAACACTGATTGTATATTGACAGTATTACGCAAACCAAAGAATAAATGCGTTTTTTTTATTTAACAGTGCATGCTCAAAAAGAAGAACACCATGTTTAAATAAAGATAGACCATGATTGGCACCAGGACCCTCAATCATTTCTTCTTAGCATCTTTTAACCCGGCACCGGCGTTGAATTTGAAAAATATAATATCGCCATCCTCGACTGTGTAGTTACGTCCTTGTTGGCGGTACTTTCCAGCTGCTTTTGCGGCAGCTTCAGATCCCTCTTCTTTGAAGTCAGCAAACTTCATCACCTCAGCCATGATGAAACCTTTCTCAAAGTCGGTATGAATCCGGCCAGCAGCCTGTGGCGCTTTTGTTCCTTTCTAGAGTTGTAGTTATTTTAGTAAAACAGAGATCGCGCTGTTAGGCGCACACAACTACCGCAACCTACCGTTGAATGTTACAATCTCTTTCCAAGACGTTCAAGTTATAACAAACAACGTTAGATCACACTGGGGGACTTACTTTTAATCAAATAAAAACTAAACTTGTTTCGTTTTTTCAAATAAAAACAATTTTAGCTAGGGATAAATGAAATTAAACAATATTTTTACCTGAACAGTCCATGCCTTGACTTCATCAGCTCCGGCTGTGAAGAAATACTCCAAATTGAGCACTTTGTAGCCTTGTACAATAATTTTTTCGAGAACGCTAAATAAAAGAAATACAAGAATCGTGATTACCGCCACGTTACAATTACAATTGATAAATATGTACATCCCAAAATATAGTTCTCAATTTTTTTCATCAAAATTGTTTCGAATTATTTTGAATCAAAGCTACAGAGAATTGTTATACTCTTAAATTGTAGGGTACTTGAATATTACGTGTTTGTTTCAACTGTTTCAAGATGATTTAATCGAAAGTAGTGAAATTTGTATCGAACATTTCCTCAATGGCTTCAATCCTATAATTTGTTCACGCGCTTCTATTAATTTTGAGACGGCTACAAAAAAATGCCGATCTATTAAAAAATTGCAATTGGTTTGTGTCGCGCCAGTGGTCTACTTAACCACGTCAGTAATAAAAACACCACAATAGAGACAAACATCCCGAAAACCATTGATGAGTCTTAATGATAATAATAACCGCTTTGCTGTTAGGCATTCAAGAAAGACGTCCAGACAAGCCCAAACCCTGTCTTTTCTCAATAAGCTTCCATTCAGTTTTATTTAATTTCGTTTCAATTTGATATTTTTTCATTTTTTTACAGCCGTGAATGACTTTTCGGTCGGCGCTGTAACTGCGAGACGACGCCGTACCAAATAGAGTCTGCTCTCGTACCGGGAACCTGTAATTACGCCCGTAATTCCGACAAACGTGCTCGGCCTTTAGATGGAAATGTCATTTGATTGCCCAACCGTACCCTCAACTTAATAGCGTTAGTCCCGTGTGCCCATACTACTTGGGCGAGAGCAAGATCTTCAAGGGAAAAACACAACCCAACAACAACTATCAATGGACAAATTAAATACGTTACCTCGTCGCTTTGTTGTCCTCCATATACTGCTTGCCTTCAGCCTCGTCCAACTCGACCAATTTGTGCTCAAACGCACCTGAGAACGGGATGATTGAGGAGCCCGGATCGTTTTTGTCAACCCATTCTTTGATCTTCAACAACCTAGAAACACCAAACCGCAAGAGAACTTAAGTTGTGGTCACGTACAATCTAGCAGGTGATCAAATCATCAACCATGTTGTGGTTATCGCGATGAAAATGAAGTAGAAAATCACGCTGGACATCCGTGTAAATTTAACAATAAACAAGGGTTGGCCCCACGCCACGGTACTAAAGCCTATTAAAATTAGATTCTATATAAACGAAATTATTAATGATCTCCACCTTAAAGAATAAACATCATTCTTTAAGATCAAAATCAGGTAAGAAAGAAAATCATCGTCCATTTTTACCAAATGGCGTGACAAATCCCAATCACCAGCGACTCATTATAATGAATAGCAGAATAACAAAATGACCAAAAACTAACAAAAGAAACAAGGTTTTGTTAGTTTTCAACGCAACAATCGCCAACTTCTGTTATGCGTGCGATAAACTTGTGCGATCTCATTAAACGCGCCCATTATTCTTTTTCATTATCAATCAACAATCGGCGGAGCGTCTGAATTGAATTGCCGCGCGCCGCACTTGACGTCGGCGCCGAGATCAAAGCAATCAGGTTGGTATTATTGCGATTGCGGGCTGTCTAAAGGTAATTAAGTTCCAGCTTGGCGTGTGTGTATCATACCGTTCGTGGCTTATGTGCGCCGGCAGCGCGGTAACCGAAAGCACTAGCTGCTATTGTCCCCACAATCCACAAAGAGCATTGTTTGCTACTCTCGCGTTTGCCCGCTCGCCATTACGGTCGATGAGATGGCGCGTTTACGAAAACGGGGTTTGAAAAACCCCGAAAGAACCTGGCGCGCACACACACACATCAAGATCAAACCAAGCAAACCGAGCCGATTGCCGCCAATCACTTACCATTTGTTCTTCTTCTTGATGAAATCTTTCTCAGACAAGTTGACCAAGTAGATTGCCGGCTTTGAAGTCAGGAATAGATGCTTGTTCAATACCTCTATCTGGAAAACAATGCCAACAATAGAAATAACAATCCCGAAATCAAGTGCCCAAATTAAATCACACCTTCAAACATAGTCTTATAAGACTATACAGTTTTGTAGTAGATCAGTTTGAAATAAATCAATATCCAAACGATTACAGTGTTATTAATGATCGAGTGACAACACGCTGAGTGCAATCCCGCAAACACCAAGACCCAAAAGGTCGTTTATAAGATTGACATCGTGTCAGTGCCCCAGCGGGGGCGCGACTTTAAATGATATAGTGAGGTTGCATAAACGCAACACAATGTTTTCAAAATATTATGTTAATTTTACACCTTAAATATCTCTACTCACATCCGCAGCGTTCCAATCGTGAAAACGAATGTGTTGTTTCTCGTCGACGAGGACTCCCTTGATCTTGAGCAGAATGTCCTGCAACACATCAAAGGAGCAACAAATGAGACAAGCATGAGTCAGGACGATCGCGACGTGGATATGAGCGTATGATATGCGCTGGTATTAATGTAACACACTTGTAAGGTACACTAATAATGAATAATAGGTGACCTTAGACCCCGTGGTGTTCCTTCAAGAGAGCTTCAGCACGTTCAGCTAATAGGGTATCACCTGAAGGTTGGCGCAACGCGCGCGCGCCCACAGCGGGCGGTCACCACGCCTTGGCTCGTGCCTTCGTTGCATTTGCTAATCGAATTATTTTTTGTACAAAAACAAATCAAGTTCAATTGAAATGCTAACGTCGAGTCATCGTCAACATTGTATAAGACACGCATGACGATTCTGTTTTTTTTTTCATTCATAATTTTTATTCAATAGTCGAAATACTTACATATTCAATCTTAATCTTTTTGTCATTGCTGCGTAGAGACCGTTCTAAAGTATCAATTTTTTTCAACAGCATTTCCTCGTCCTTGAGTCGCAACTCTTCCCCAATGATTTCCAAGTCCCTGATGGGGTTAACCTCACCTTCGACGTGTGTGACATCGTCATCATCGAAAGCCCCTGTTGCAAATAATACATAAACATCCAGAATCTTACCCGAACAATAAAACTCTACTCACGGCAAAGATGAAAAATAGCATCACATGCACTGATATGCGACAAGAAAGCATTGCCCAATCCTTGTCCTTCAGAAGCGCCTTTCACCAATCCAGCAATGTCTACCACGTTTAAAAACCCGGGTACTTTGCTGAAAAAAAACCGTTACAGGCATTAATTGAAAATGCGCGTACGTAAACCTCCAAATACTAATTCTAATTGGAATGTAGACGACGTTCTGCTGGAAAGTTTTCCATCATATATAGCAAGCGAAAATTATTCGCTAGTTGTCGAAACTGTTGGCAATGCCGCTTTGCATCCCTAGCAGTTGCTGCCGTCGCCTTTGATCCTCGTTCGTGGACGACTTAATGAAGACTCGCATTCAGTTGCCGCCGCCGCCGAACTGCACGACCCAACTTCGTATATAAATAAGCTTTTATCCGACGTAAATGTATGCGTGAATCTGCAAGTCTAATCGAATCGTCGAAGCATGGCGCGCAGCATTGACGGCGAACTGTGAGTTTCCCTTCAAATCCACCCGAACGACGCCAGTGCTTTTCGACGGCTCTGGCGTATTCTAGCGGAAAAATCGTGCCGGATAGAAATTGTATTCAAATATTCTATAAATGTACGAAAATGTCAAATTTTCTGAATCGAATTCTCATTTTAGTATGCCACAGCGTCGGGAAATTTATTGTAAAATACTGGAAAATAAGAAGATGGCAAGCGGCGAACCATAGCCAAGCAAGGATATAAAATGACTTCCAAGCATTCTTAGCCATTCAGATGTCTATTTATTGACATCGTAAATTTGTCTTTTTTCGCCATTTTTGCGCCCTTTTGTAAAGAAAACGAATTCAAATAGCAGAAAAAAAAACAGGCAACTCAACATACATAAAAATACTATATATGCAAATAAATTTCTAACCTCAAATATTTTTAGGTTACAATTGTGGTTGTGGTAAAACACCAGCGTAATAGTTGTTTACCAACTAATAGCTCACGTCACAAAAATAATACCTTTAAAAGCACAATTTAGGCACGTCTAGCGTGGTAAACCGCCATCGTCTCGCTAATCTGATGTGATTGAAGTTTATTATAGTCGAGTTGACAGCCCGTCAGCC
>JARJDS010009987.1:0-28431 GCA_030264155.1 Atheta pasadenae | reverse complement strand
CAAAATCTCAAAAAATCAAAAAATTGCTCAACTTTGAAGGCCAAAATAAAATACTTCGGGGATGTTTTGTGTCTTAAATTTGGTCATACGTTGAAAAGCAACTCATTAGCTATAATTGGAAAATTAGAACGTGAGAATTGGATAATATGGTGAGCAGGTGAGGAGATACAAGCAATTTTCCATAACAAAATCTCAAAAAATTGCTCAACTTTGAAGTCTAAAATAAAATACTTCGGGGATGTTTTGTGTCTTAAAGTTGGTCATAAAATTCATGATTATCTATTTTAATTAATTTAATATTAAAAATAAAATAAAACAACACTTGTCCAATCAATTTAAGTTGCTTTTTACCACAACCAATACTTGATATATAAAATATCCCATCTAGGTGTATGTTTCGCAAGCACAATAAGCATCTAGTCCAACTCAACGATACTCGGCAAGGCTTTGTAGGTCTTCGCCATGTTCAATTTAATTAGACTTAATAGGATCAACATATCCTCTAAGTATCAAAGAACGCACTTCGTAATAACAATGCAATGCGAGTTGTCAGTAGAATTTCTAACTTTGTCGTGTTGGCTCAACATTAAATGTACAAACATTGATAAAATCTAAACAAATCGAACCAAAATGCCACCAAAAGATCCCGAACTCTTGGAATTAAGAAAAGAGTTGGAAGATCTCTACAAAAATCTTAAAGTAAAATTATTGAATGCTTTGACAACACAATAAACCAAAAATGTTTCTTTGTATATTAATTTAGGAAGCGCAAGATAAACAAGCAGATGCAACACTCGAAAGCGTTTGTTCAAGCGTTGCGGATCCTCCAAAGGTAAAACTCACCACGAAAAAGACCCTAAAAGGACACATCAACAAAGTTAACTCGGTGCATTATTCCGGCGATAGTCGCCATTGTGTTACTGGTTCCCTGGATGGTAAATTGATTATTTGGGATACTTACACCGGAAATAAAGTTCAGGTCATTCCTTTACGATCAGCATGGGTGATGAGTGTTGCTTTCGCACCAAGTGGAAATTTTGTTGGTAAGTTGGCAAATTAACTCCTAAAAACTAAAATAACCATGCATAATCTTACAAATTAATCTTCTTACCAATCATATCAATAAATTGTTTAGCATGTGGTGGAATGGATAACATGTGCACTGTTTACGACGTCAACAATCGAGATACATCCGGTGCAGCTAAAATGGTCCGAGAATTAGCAGGATACGATGGATTTTTAAGCAGTTGTCGTTTTCTAGATGACAAAACAATCATGACTGGTTCAGGAGACATGAAAATGTTTGTAATCAAATTCCTTCCCACCACTTTATAATCCATACATTTTTACATAACTTAACCTAACTCAACGTAACCTAAAGAATATTATATTTTCTTAAATTATATCAAATATGTTCCAAAATAGCTGTCAATGGGATTTAGAATCAGGTCGTAAAACCACTGACTTCAATGCACATAATGGCGATGTGGTTTCTATCAGTTTGTCACCAGATGGCAACACTTACGTCACAGGAAGTGTGGATAAATCCTGCAGATTGTGGGATTTACGTGAACAGAAACCAAAGCAAACATTTTTTGGACACACTGCTGATGTTAATTCGGTTTGTGTACGTATTATTAATACATAACCTAAAACATTCCTAACCTTTATTTGTACAATGTTGTACAGTTTCATCCAAGTGGTCAAGCCTTTGCTACGGGTTCCGAAGACAAAACTGCCAGATTGTTCGACATACGCAGCGACCAACAAATCGGTCTGTACGAACCGCCCAACAAAACATCCGGATTCACATCCTGCGGTTTGTCACTGAGTGGACGTTACATTATGTGCGGGTCAGATGATAACAACATTCATATCTGGGATACATTAAAAATGCAACATAATGGTATACTCAAACCTAAAAATTCAAACAACCAAAACACTGTAAACCAAAAATGTTGATTGCAGGAATACTTCAAGGCCACGAAAACCGCGTAACATCAGTTTCCCTAGCACCCAACGGCATTGCATTGGCTTCTTGTAGCTGGGATCAACACGTTCGCGTTTGGGGTTAAGTTAAACCAATAAAACATAACCTCAATTTCATTAAAATATTTGTATAACCAAACCAAGGCATAACCAAACTTTTAAAATCTAAATAAAACATGATTTTATTCATTATTAAGGACATAAATTTCAATATTTAATATGTAAGCATAATACATAACTCTTTAACTTTTTTGGTTTTGTTATGATCAGCTTTTGAACTGACTAGATTATCACATTTCTCTCAACCATGCTCATGCTCAGTGCTCCAATACTTGTCCAACTAATACTTAAAGTGCATTAGCATTAATAATTAATAATAATTTTTGGAATATTTCATAGACGTGTACTGTATAATGTATGAATAATGCAATAGATATAATTTATATGAAATGTATAATGATTCTTCTACTTACTCCCATCTGATATTTTTAATTCTAATAATCCTAATGAGTTAAACTTGTCAGTTTAAATTAAGTTTTCAATTGTAGTAAGAGAGCTTGTAATGAAATAGCGCCTGTCTCCTTTGTGCTCCATTCCGGACTGTCCCTCGCGACAGAATACGCGCCTGGTTTGACCATAACCTGAAAAGCGGCCAGCGCTTCCTTTCCCGGCTCGATTTTGAAAGGTTCCTGCTGACAGTGTTGCATTGAAGGACTAAACACAACTTGTATATCATCATGACGTTGACCAATCAGGTTACAGTATTGCATTTGTTCTACAAAAAAAATTGATAAAAATAACGAGAATCCAAAAACCATTCATTATATCACACAAACCTTTAGTTAGTAGTTGACCTTTATCTAAAATACAACGAATAGTACCAAGTTTTGAAGGATAATACGCAGTATGCCATTTGTCAGTTGTTAAATTTCTGAGATTCTTTAATGGGAATTTTACCCAACCTAATAAATGAAATAAAATATAAACAAGCTCTAAACCACTTGAAATTTGTATTCGTTTTTGATTTATGGAAAAACCAAGAGATTATGGTTAAATCAGCTGATTGTCATATAAAAAAAACAACATAACCTCTTGGTTTTTGACAGACCACAACTTACCAATCAACGATTCATCTTTCAACGCTTCTACATCCACCGATTTTGTTCGATAGCAATTTGTACAATAACACGTAGGTTCATCATTTGTAAAATACTCATCAGGTAATATCAAACTCTTCTTGAATTTGCAACACTCCATTAAATACTGACACGGAGTTAATTTCGTCGGTGTCATTGGTGTGATACTAATCTTCGCAAACCCCACAGCGTTACTAGAACTTACCATAACTGATGGTACACTAGTCAAGACATTAGTTCCAGAATTCGTTAGAGAGTTCCCCATGCCACTAGTAGTGCAACTAGTTAATGGCAAAGTCAAACTCGATCTTTCTTTCTCGCAAGCTTCCAAATCAGCTTTTTCAAAATCCACAACCTCAACACCATGTTCTTTATTCTCTTCGTCATCCGTTTCATCATGCACAATCTTAACTTGTGTACATTGCCCATACAAATCAAATACACAATAAGCACCCAGACCTATTTTAGGCATCCATTGTACAATCTCCTCCTGATGATTATTAATCACCAATTGCAAACCGTCCTCAGTCAGAACAATTCCCACAGTATCACCAACACCCAAATTTTGCAACCGTTGCGCGTAATTTGATCGCGTTTTAACGCCATTGATAGAAATCCAATCATGTGCCAGAATACAACACGAGCCACGAAAAGAGAGCAAAGTACCAGGTAAAATCAAGCGATCCGGTAAACCACACACAACTCCCAACATCAACGACGAAGACCAATTTTTATCAATTTGTTCGATTGTTACATGCACACTATGCCCATACCGCAAAGCCGGTTGGACTAACACAACACCTTGGTTGTAACTGGCAACGCGTTTAGCGATATTCCTAGACGTGTTCATAACCTCAATGTTCCTACCGTGATTTTCATGGAATTCATACTTAACTAAACTAGACATCGATAAATCCTGACTAACAGTGTGCACCAATTCCGGTTGCGCCACATCTTCAATCTCCACCTCTTCATTAATAACCGGTTCGTTAATAATACCGGTAGTGATAACGCCAGTTTCCTGATCAACCATGAGCTCCAAACTATCCTGTAACCTAATACTAGCAACAGGCGACGATAGTGACATTTTCCGTGACACAACCTGCACACTTGAACAACTACCACGCATATCAATCACAACATACAGAAGATCAGGAAGCCTGGGAAACACAACCGGTAATTCTTCGCCATTGACAAACGTCTTAAGACTTAAATCCGGCGTGCGTACAATCCCGACTCGATCACCAACACGCAACCATTGCAATGACGGAGCAAAAATTTGTTGAACTTGATTCTTGTAAATCAACTCATTACCGGTAATATACGCAGAATCAGGAGGTAAACTCATTGTGTTTGGAGAGGGTAAAGTCGGTGTGACACCGAAACAAAGCGTACCGGCCAAATGGGGTTGTAAACCTTCCAAGGAAACTTCGAAAATCTCATCTTGACTTACAGGCGTGGCACTGAAAATGACAGCCTGTAAGGTGTCCTTGGCCCTAGTAGCAATGCGACGTTCATCGGATAAAAGATAAGCCTTAGAAGGACACTCATAAAATTGATGAATATCTAACTCTGACGTGGCTTGAACAACACTTGCTGCTTGTAAAGACGCAGATGTTTCCGACCGAGGACATTCCATAACAGCAGAAATAGCTGGTGTGGCCGTAGCAGCTACTGGACTTGCGCACGCGATACTAACCTGAGCGCATTGTCCATACAAATCAACTACAGCATACAAATTACCTTGGGGTACAACACAAGCAGTACCTTGCGATACGCCATCTTTAAAAAACTCAATTACACGATCCGTGGTTTGCATAACCCCAATTCGCGCATTTACTTCTAACGTATCAAGGTCACACGGATAACTCGATTTTATCGTCACGCCATTCTCGATAACAGAACACCCGCTTAACATCCAAGTATCTCGACCTAAATCCGTCGCTGTACTCGGTAAGTCAATTTCATCGGGACGCACAGCAGTGACACCTAGTTCAATGCTACCAGACCAACGATCAACCATACTATCAATGGTAATCTCAAACAATTCACCTTCACGCAACGGTCTGTTCGAAAACACAATACCGCCATTAAACTCAGCTAAAGGCTGTGGACGCCATGCTGTCGTGCCATTGTTAATAATCATCGCATTTCTACCGTGCACATGATGAAACCGCAAATCACTATACAGGGTCGTATTAGACACTGATGAATTCATAGTATCCGGTGACCCGTAATCATAGACATCAACAATGGTAGCTTCGACAGCTTGGCCATACAAATCGATAACCCCATAAACCCGTTCGGGGACATTCGATGACGCCATACCTTGATCAACGCCATTAACAAAAAAATTTAAATACCCATTACTTTTCCGTATAACCCCCACCCTATCCCCGACTTGCAAACGGTCTAAATTAACGCCATATTGTTCTTGCACCGTGATCCCATTATGCATAATCCCACTCCCAGTCATCATCCAAGTACCAGACCGAACATTAGTCATCGTGAATGGGAACTCTAAATCAGTAGGGCTGTGCGTTGTAACACCAATTTCAATACTCCCAGCCCACTTTGTAACAACGCGATCTAAACGTATTTCGAACATTTCTTCCGATTTCAATGGGCGTGTTGTCAAAACGACGCCATTATTAAAATCATCGGCTGCGTTCGGGCGATGCGCGGTACGACCATTATTGATAACTTGCGCATGACTGCCACAATTCGGGTGAAAAGTTAACCTATCATAATAATCCGTCGGCGGTTTACATTCCGGCAATTGCGGCTGTTGTTCGCGTGTATTTCGTCGTGTCATTAAATTTTGTTCTTCGCGCTCGTCACGTTCAACGATTGATACTTTAATTGTCATGCCGTACAAATCAATCACACCCCAAACGAATTGTGGTACGCTTTGTGCGGCGATGCCTTGATCTAATCCGTTAATGAAATAATGAAGATTACCGTTTGCTTTGCGCATCATACCAACCCGATCGCCTTCGGATAACTCGTCTAAATTAAAATCGCCGTATTCGCGGCGTGTACCTTTACCGTTTGTTAAAATCCCACAGCCGGACATCATGATTGTCCCGCTGCGCATATTTGTCATTGTTGCTGGGAAAACTAGCGTGGCAGGATTGTGTGTGGTGATTCCCATTTCGATACTTCCACTCCATTTATCAACTAATCTATCGATGCGTATTTCGAATAATTCAGTGTCGCGTAGAGGCCGGTGTGTCATTACAACACCATTGTTAAATTCATCCAATGGTCTACGACGCTCAGCCGTACGTTGTTCGTTAGATAATTTTATTAACGAACCACATCTTTCGTGGAAACATAACTTTCGCGGTGTTTCTTCCGGTAATGTTAAGCTTACATTCATGTCCATTCGTATATCCAAACTGTTGCTACTGCTCAGACTTAGTTCACTAATGTCAGCACCTAGGGTGACGTTTAAGTTGTCGTTTTCGATTGCTAGTACTGAACTGCCACTCATACAATCATCATTATTGTGTTCGCGTTGTACCGGACTAGCAATTGTGACTTGTACACAATTTCCATACAAATCAACAACGCCATAAACAACAGGTGGTAAACCTTCAAAAGCTACACCTTGGGATTCACCATTTATAAAAAAAATCAAGTCACCCTCAGAGGTTTTCATCAAACCAACCTTTTCATCTTGATTTAAATTATCTAAGTTTTGACCATAGGTTTCCACAACTGTGATTCCATTTTTAACAAGTGAATAACCAGACATTAACTGAAATTTAAATTTTTTATTATAAAAATGTAAATTTGTATTTAATTTCTAATTTACCCAAGCACTATGATTGAGTCTCGTTGCACAATGAGGAAAGTCAAATAAAGATGGTTGGACTTCAGTGACACCAATAACCACACCTCCAGACCAGTTGTTTGCTTTTTTGTCAATTCTTATTTCAAAAAGTACATCATTAGGTATTGGTTCTGCTGTAATAACCACACCATGATCAAAGTTGCTTTCATAATTTGTTCGTACTGCTGTACAATTCTCATTTTGTAGAGTAACACGATCGCCGCAACGAAAATGGAAATAAGCCATTTTCACTTATTTGTAATTTATTAAAAATTATGTAAAATACATTATCCAACTGAAATATATAAATATTGATGTAAATACACAAAAGTAAAAAACATAAATTAAATTATGTCATAAGGCTCATCATAGTGATGTCAATACATTTAGAAAAGAAAATTACTTACATGTAGTGGATAATAGATTGTAAAAGTTGTTTAGTTGATGTTTTTGTGTTAATTTTCTTTAAGTTTTAATTAACATTTTCATAATTTGGAGATATATGTTTGTGTATAATGCGGGTAAAAACAAACATCACTGAAATTGCAGGTGATTGTCAAAGTTTAGGCTGTAAATTGTTGGAGGGGTTAGGTTTGATCATGCGCAGTTATGTAATGGTTTGACATTCCTAAAGCTAACTCATCACAAACGTCATAATATTTATACTCGAGTGACAACTGATAACAATTATATATAACAATAATCATTAGGGGTACAATTAATTATAAAGAAAAAACAACTCATTAAGTATTAAAGTAAAATAAGATCGCGGTAATCGGCTTATATGGTAAAGCAATATAAGAAATTTAGATGAAAAAACGAAGAATTGCTAGAAAAAACAAATAAAATATTTCGCTGACAAATTAAGGGTTGAATTGTTTTTAAGTATTGAATTAAACAACTTTAGGTTGTTGGTGTAAACTGTAAGCTTAATAATAAAGGTAATATTTATTAAACACGAAAAATCAGACAAAATCTACAATAAATCGGCGACAAAAACATATTGTGTATTCAACATGAAACTGAATATATATTTTTCGTAAAACATAAATAATTATGATGATTGTTTTTCATAAAATAGTATAAATACTCCAATTTCATTCAGAATCTTATCAGTTATCACGGTTGTACAGTTGAAAAATATAACCTAAAAACATAAAACAATCATCAGCTGATAAGCTCATAACCTCAAAAAATGACGATTTCAATCAGTTTGCTTGTTACTCTGTGCGTGTTTTACGTTGGTCTTGATTTAACAACTGCACAACCACCAGAATGTAAGTGACTAATTTAATGAGTAATAACTCATTATTTCAGTATTTTAACAAAAAACAAAAATATAATTCTAGATTCGCGTTACTGCCAAGGCAAATTATTCACTTTGCACATTAACACAAGGGTAATTATTCATTAAATTAATCAGTACCTGCGTTATCGTTAATTAAATTTATTCATTACGATTTAGTTTCCATTCTATGGTGCTTTACAAGAAGCTCAAAAAAATGGCCAATACTTAGCCATTATTAGAGATATGTACGAAAACGAATGTCTTAAGGAATTGATCAGTCAAACACGTAAGTTTTTCATTTAAGATTTTTAAATTTGATCGTAATTAACATTTATTATAAATTTTGTTTTTCTAGCATTCAAAGAAAACCGTTTCTGGATATCTGCTAACGACATTAGGAATCCGTTTCAATACTATTGGGAATCAACTGGTGCACCAGTCAATTGGTTTAATTGGGGCGATGGTCAACCCTCTCATAACACTTCCCCAGGCGGTGAAGTGCAACACTGTGTTGAAGTTGAATTACACAATAATGCTTTAACCTGGAACGATGGGTTCTGCTCCACTGACCATTACTCCGTTTGGCAGAATACTCCTTATTAATTTATTTAGTGTTTTTATTTTTATCCTTTTTTTATTTTTCAATCTTTCTATATTATCAAATTTCATAAATTTATATAAATTTATAAAGTTTGTAACAATTCAATAAATAATGTTTATGCAACCAAGTATACACATTTTGTAAAATCTTAATATTTTTCGATTTTTTTAGTTGTAATAAATTAGAATTAAAGTTAATGGTGAAATTCAATGTTACAAGAACATCCACCACCTAATTTCAATTTTTTACCCTTCCAATTACCGTATTTTCCAGTATTGGCGTCGATGATTTCGCGCATCCAAACCCAATGATATTTATCACTTGTGACACATTTGTTGCTGCGAATGTAACACAAACGTTCCATTCTGTTTTGTGGAAAATGGGCGCAAGGATTTGGCACTCGTTTGACATCATCGTCGTGGACTTGGACGCATTCCACCTCTACTATTGTGTTGTTGAATTGCGATTCGTGGAATTCGAGTTCTTGTGGGGTGCGATTGAAGCGATTGTATAGATCGATTTTTTTGAATTTAGGTTGACACTGAACCATTTCATGCTATAAATTAGGAGGAATACAAATTAGATTAATTAAATAAGGCTTTAAAAGTGAACATAACCTACGTTAAATTTTTGTTGCATGTCACGATTTCCTCTATCGTTTTCTGCTTGAGAAAATGAGCGTATACTATTTATCCTTGAACGTTTTTCGAACTCAAGATCCATATCGTCATTGTTTAAAGCTGCTTGGAAGTCGTTGTTTAAAAAGAATGGTACTTTGTTGCTTTGTAGTTTGTGTTGTTCGATTAATTGCTCTTCTAAATTGTTTTCATAGTCGTTTTGTAAGTGATTTAATGTTTGATGTAAATCTTCATTCAATTCGTTGTAGTTTTCGTTTGTTTCGTAGTCATTTTGTTGGTAGCGGTCATAGTTATCAAAATTCGGTTGAAAAGCATCGCCTATTATTAGGAAACTTGCTAGTAAGCACTGAAAATTACAAATTTGATTTTTAGGTTAGTGAATTTGAAATAGTGCAGAAATAGTGAAATACGACCACAATAATGTATGCAACCAATACTACGTGGATTGCATATGTTGCAAATTATATTTTATTGTTTGATTTTAACGATTAAAATAAAATAGTTTAGGGATGTTACACACATTAAATTAAAGTACCTATTAATGTACAACTCTTTAGGAGTGAAATAAAAATAAGAATATAAAAATTGGAAAATAATACAGTGAGTTATGGTTCATTTTCAATGCCGCGTATTTACAAGAAAAAATAAACACAAAAGTCAACTTTGAGAGCTAAAATAAAATACTTTAAGGTAGAAATAAATACTAAATTTAGTCAGATATTAAAGAACAACTCTTAATATATAAAATAAAAATAAAAACTATTAAATTGGGTTGAATTGACACGAGTTATTAATAATTTTACATAGCGTGTTATCGCACACAAACACAAACAGGTGAATTAACTTTGAACGTACAAATAAAATATATAGGGGTTGTTTTATAAAATCAACTAAGTCACACATTAAAGTACAACTCCTAAGAAGTACAAAAAAATAAGAACAATAAAAACGAAAATTAATTATATAAGTGAATTATTGTTCATTTTCTATTTCGCGTTTTTTCAAATAACAAAAAATATAACCTCAACTTTGAGAGCTAAAATAAAATACTTAATGGTTGAAATAAATATTAAATTTAGTCATACCTTAAAAATTAACTTTCTAAGAATGAAATAAAAATATAAACAATAAAATCACATAAAAAGAAGTCGTGTATTTATTAATTTTCGCTCAAAATCACAAACCGAGCGACAAAAATACAAAAACACGAATGAATGCGTAACCCGTGAGAAACGACAAGAAACACAACGAAAAGATGAGGTGTCATCAAGCATCACGTGTGCTTGGCGCGTGATTACTTAACTTAAACTCCTTTCAATATAATTCGTTGATACGCTTGTGCACAAGTCACAATAGTTTAGCAAGCAGCGTGTTGGAATCGTCACTTTGCTTCGCTTTAGATTTACATCATTCACATATTGCCCGAATGAGAATCTACCTACGTGCATGCCGACGGTGTCGTCATTTAAAGTGGCAAAACGACCGACTCGGGCACGTACTAATTGATTTTAACTGGTAAATTGCCTACGATGTTGCGACGACGACGACCACAACGACGCTCAAGATAAGTTCGCAACTAACTTCCCAAGTCTGCGAGTCGCGCGTTAACAAAAAGAAAACACAAACAACGTGCGTGCACACTAAAAACCGGAAGAAATCACACGAAATACAAATCAGGATTTTAGTAGTTTTTATATAAAAACAAACAAAATCAAATTATGAAACAAAATAGAAAGAAAAAAATTAATTTTTGCATAAAATCCAAACCAAATTGTTAATAAATAAAATAATAATTAAAAAGTTTTAATTCTAAGTTATAAATTAATAAATATTGTTGTTAAAAAATAAATTGTAACAATGTGGACTACAAAAACAAAAAACAAAATGAAGTAAGTAATTTTTAAACTTTGTTATAAGATAGGCAACTTAATACACACAATTTTTTAATAAAATATTTTAAACTTAAAAAAACCACGTTTTTGTTAACGTAAACGTTTGGAATTGTATTAAATTAATTAAAACATAAGTTGTACTTAATATTATGTGATTGTGCGTGTGTGATACTTCGATATCTATAAATAAACGCGCTCGCAATTACCCATTGTCGCCCGAACATGCCGCCATGACAGTTTAATGGTTATTTAAATTTAAAAACGATTAAATTCCGCGCTCACCCGACCGCATGCAAATTGTAGCGACAAACGACAATCAATTTGTGCGTAATAGCATAATGAGAGTTATTTATACTTCCAAACACTTTATCTTCTCTTCCTCAAAATTCAAACGCGAATAAAATCAAATAAATTTATCAACAAAACGTTAAAAAACTTTGAAAACATCACAAAATCTCATATTTCTCATCAACAGAACAAAAACCAAGTCATTTGTATTGCGTTGTTTTGTGTTTTGCGTTTGTTTTTTTGTTTGTTATTTTTAGGTTAAGTTTAATCGAAAGTCTAAAGAACGATTATGTTTATAATAAAAGAAATTACAACAGCATTATCTCAATGTTGTTGAAAGTTGACTTGAGATGTAATTGCGCACATTCGGACCGCAAGTGTGACAACAACAAGTTGCGTCTTATCGCGTTTGACATCGATTGAATCGGCTTGCATTCCGGTCAGAAAATGTAAATAAACTTTACAAATACAAACTATTACAAGTGCAAATACCATCGTTTTGTTTTAGTGTGTTGTGAACAGCTATTAACGACTTACAACTTGATTCATTGTAAATTGTTGGAGTTTATAGACATTTTACACGAAATTTGTTTTTATTGTTGATTTAACGTCAAATTATTAACAATAAATAGTGGTAGCGTGTGTTAGTGCGTTGGGAGTGTTCGAATTTAAGTTCTAAGTTTAAAACTACGATAATTTCTAATTCGATTGAACTCAATTGACCTAACCTTGCGCTTGCTTCAAATAATTTCAATTTCGGACGATTACTGCCGAACGAGTCCTAACGATTGCCACAATTGATGTATTAAAGTAAAGTATTTATCAATATTTATTATGTTAAATGTTTGTATTAAACGTTTTCAGTTTTGTTTGACTTTTATTTGGTTTTTTGTTGATTAATTTTTTTAGGTTAAAATAAGTGTGTTTTGTGTTGTCTAACTTTAAGTTTTTTTTAATTTTAGTAATAGTTTAGGATTTAAATATTTAATTTGTTTTATTATTTATCATTATAGTTTATTAAATAAATTATAAACTTTATTTGAATTGACGTGAGTTTGCGTGAGTTGACGTAGATTTAAGATTATAATGGGTTGCCTACGTTAAAACTTTAAACTTGTTTTGTTTCAGAATGGAACCAAGAAAGCGTAAAACCGGCGTATATCGCTTGGAATCTACCGAACAAATCGTATTTGAAAATAATCGTTTCTTAAGTACTTTAGTAATTGGAAAAAGGTTTGTTTGTTTAAAGTTTTAAATTTAAATCTTACCAAAACAAACTGCATTCTGTCAGATTCTGTCAAACTGTCAAACTTTTCAACTTGGACAATATGGGACAATAACTGTTGTTGTGAAACTGTGAAGTTCTGAGTGAAACTCAAAGAACACTGATTTGCATTCATCGAATTAGATTAATTTATAGGTGTTGGGATAAAATATGACATGAGCTAATTAGATCAAAAGCAAATAACAACGAAATTAACGAAATGTACGAATTTTTGCGTGAAATCTATCGGAGATTTAGCGTTTGATGGAATAACCAAGAAAAAAAGCTTCATTACACAATGAAACCCGATATGCTTTTGTACAAATAATACGTGTTTATTCAGTTTTTTACGCAAATCATTTAATTAATGCACTGCATATGTCATTTGTGTAATCGCATCAATCGAAACATGTTTCATCCAGTTTAATCAAAGTCTCAACGCGCTAGATAAAACAAAATGACGCAATATGCGACAACACAAACAAAACAACGTAAATTATATAAAAATTAAACAACGTTCATACAATAAATTAGTGTTATGTTCATAATGAGTTTAAGAGTTAAATGTTACTTACATTTTGCGTTCATTAGGATTATTCACGTTTGTTGAGTTTGTTAAAATGTGTCAGTGTCTGTCAGAATTTGTCAAAATGACGAAAAATATGTTTGACAGTATTTGGCAGTTTCTACTACAGATTCCTATACTTTATTATTTTAAAATGATGTAATATTAATTTAATTCTTTAGTTTTGTTAGTTAATATTGGTCAATATGTTAATTTGTAGGAAAATATCCGATGATATGTTTCCGCCAGGAAGCGCGGGTATATTTCGACAGAAATCTATCGGTTCGTGCGACGACCGTAATGGTAGCCATCTATCGTTCAGCGGATGTGCTCGCGCAGCACGACAGTCGATCGGCAACATCGGCAGTATTCTGACGCGCAAGATGGCCGCCTCGACGTCGCAGACGACTCAGCCCTGGGGGAACACCAAGGATGAATACGAGTTGGGCAAAGTTATCGGTTCGTAATTTTTAAATTATTATCCCTTACACAATAACGCTTCGATTCATATACGATAAGCCTATAGTCACGGTGAAACCAAAAAGTTTCTCCCTTGTCCTGATTTCACATCAAGCTTGGAGGTTATGCTTCCGTTTAAAACACAGTAAATCGAGAACGCTACTACTTCGTTTTTACGTTTTTTTCGCTAATTTTAGATAATAAGAACACTCCAGATAAGTGGGCACAACTCCAGCTTACTGTGTGCATACAAAACACCTTCTAGTACATGCAAAAACTTTACAAAATCATTACTGCACCTGCATACTAAATTTATCATAGATTTATTTAAAGTTTTCAAATAAATTTTGCTAACAGGGATCTTTCAGAGAAAAAAAATCTAATTGAAATGTTTTGTTTGTAATTTTTAAATTGTACAGATTGTACTTTGTAATAGTTTGTAATCATTTGTTTTGTTTGTTAATTAAAGTGTTGACCTCATATTGATTGAGATCAATTGTTTGATGTTTTTATAACTTGCCAAACTTGTTTTAGGTGTTGGTGCAACGGCCGTTGTGCATGAGGCGTTGTGCAAGCCGCGGAATGAAAAGTGCGCCATCAAACGCATTAACTTAGAGAAATGGAATACTTCCATGGATGAACTTCTCAAAGAAATTCAGGCAATGTCAAGTTGTAATCATGAAAATGTGGTAACTTATTATACAAGTTTTGTGGTAAAAGATGAACTATGGTTGGTGTTGCGTTTATTAGAGGGTGGGAGCTTATTGGATATCATTAAACATAAAATTCGAGTGCAGAATTGCAAACATGGTGTGTTTGATGAACCAACAATCGCAACAGTTTTAAGAGAAGTTTTGAAAGGTTTGGAGTATTTTCACAACAATGGACAAATACACAGGTAATTATACTTTTTTTTAATTTGCTATTTAAACTTTAGTGAAAACTAATAAAAAATGTTGTTAAAGGGATGTTAAAGCCGGTAATATTTTATTGGGAGAAGACGGGACTGTACAAATCGCAGATTTCGGTGTTTCTGCTTGGTTAGCAACCGGTAGGGATTTGTCAAGACAAAAAGTACGACATACCTTTGTTGGTACTCCTTGTTGGATGGCACCTGAAGTGATGGAACAAGACCATGGCTATGATTTTAAAGCTGATATTTGGTCGTTTGGTATTACTGCCATTGAAATGGCATCTGGTACCGCGCCATATCATAAATATCCACCCATGAAAGTACTAATGTTAACTTTACAAAATGATCCACCTAATTTGGACACTGGGGCTGAAGAAAAAGATCAATACAAAGCGTATGGTAAAACTTTCCGTAAAATGATCGTTGATTGTCTTCAAAAAGAACCATCAAAACGTCCGACAGCAACAGAATTATTAAAACATCCATTCTTTAAAAAATCAAAAGATAAAAAGTTCCTGCAATCAACTTTAGTGCCAACAGGTCCAAGTCTTGAAACTCGTGTACAGAAAGCGAGTAAGCGACAACCTGGAGCTAGTGGTCGTCTTCATCGGAAAGAAACCGGTGAATGGGTTTGGTCTTCTGAAGACGAGGACGGTTCAGCTGGAAGCGGCAGCGACAGTGATGTTCCTGACTCAAGACCAATGAACACAATTGCTGTGTCTGGTGGAAGTGATTCCGAACATGAAGACAGCAGTGAAAGTGATGCACCACCTGTAAATTTAGTTTTACGAATGAGGTATTTATTCAAATTTGTAATTCTAACATAAAAATTAAAATAAATGTTTATTGGTTAAAATAGGAATGCAAAAAGAGAATTAAACGACATAAGATTTGAATTTGCCGTGGGTAAAGATTCATCTGAAGGTATCGCAACGGAATTAGTTAGCGCTGGGTTAGTCGACAACAAGGACATTCATGTCATCACTAGTAACCTTCAAAAGCTCATTGAAACTCGCGAATCGTCGAAAGTCGTCACGTTTCCATTGGTAAGTGCCGAACAATTTATGTACCACATACACATTATTTTATTGATAATTTGCACAATCAAAACAATTAACTTGTGATTGTAATTTTATTTAGTCATCAATATTTATAGTTATGTTATTACCAATAATTGTTTTGTTTTGTTTAGAATTCAGCGGCGGTTGGCGAATTAGCCGACGACAAAGCATTGATCGGTTTTGCGCAGATCTCGATAACGGACTAATGTTTGAAACAAAAAACAAAAGGTTTACTCACCATTTTATATATCAACGCAAGCAAGAAACGCAGCAACAGTAACAGTATCAAACAAATGAACCAGAGTGAATTGACACATTATGTCAAATACTATAGTTCTTCAGTTATCACGACCTATAAAATACTAGTGACATCTGCTGGAAGATGCCAAAAAGTTTAATAACACTGCGCTGTAAGTGCAAGTACAGATCCGCGGCTCTCAACGATCTATACCGATCACAAACACACTTCCTCTGTTAGTTTTTAAACAACGTTTTAAACACGACCGTAAATAATTGACATTGACAAACAAGAATTCGAAACAAAAAGCACTCCGTACTTAATCTTAGTAATGATTATACACTCCTTAGTTTTATTGACAAACAAAAAACAAATGATGCATAGCCATTATGGTAACGTTTAAATTAAATTAGAACACACATAACCTAGAAACCAATAAAAATCATAGAAACAAACCTTATTACACAGACACATCAAGCCGCCCTCAGTTGAAATAGTTTTAAACCGTATTGCATTAACAAACAAGAAAAAAGAAAAGCAAATCACGCAAAACAACTATTAATATTATACAAAATGTTATTATTTATAATATATTATATAGATATATATGTATAGATTAATATTTGATTAGTCATTAGTTATATAGCGGCGTAGGGACACACATGCAGGGTGTTTGATCATGATCAGTTTGTGTGGTGACGACAGTTAGAGGTGCGGTTAATATTGTAACGATAAAACGACGATTGTGACTGTGACCAAATTGCCTTAACGCACGAACACTTACTTAACCGATAGTAATTTGCGCGTAGTGGACGTAGTGAATGAAGAAGAGATATCAGATTGTTGATTTGACATCAACCGTATGTCAAAAATATGTCAATAATAATAAGGTGAATAATTTCCGTTGATGCGGAAACAGAAACAAATGCCTAACTAATATGTAAACTAAAAACTAAACTAATTTTACGTGTTTTGTTGACACACACTGATTGTAGTAGGTTTTATAGTATGTGCCAACCTGTTGAATTTGAATGTGTCCTGATGCGATGGCTTTTCCTGAGACTTGATTGGATGAGAATAAATAATTCTATTTATGACAATTTGTTGCGTTTTACATTGAAAACAAACCCCAATCAAACTTTTTACGATTTAATCAATCATCATTTTTATCATCAACAAAATATGATATTTAAAATTAGTACTTTACATACAGGAAATATATCATTGTACATTTATGCATGTATGGCCTGGCTTTGTTAATAAAAGACATTTTGACAGTACACGCATGCGCATCACGCGTATCCAACGAGTGCGCATGACGAGTTTTATCTTTTTATAGAAAGTCCAGACGTGATTAATTTGTTGTAGTTTTTAAACATAATTTAAACATAATTGCCGTCAGAAACAATATAAATTCATATTATATGTACATATCTAAAAAAATACATTGCAAGAGAAAATATTATATATAATTCTTTATAATCTACATGTACATATATACAGTGTGGCTGTCCCTCCGATGAGCCGTCCTTCCTCGTCTCATCAATTGGCAAATTACATAACAATTCGACACGATAATCAATAATTGATTGACAAATTTGTTGTCGTGTGTGGTGTGGTGTGTGTGTGCGTGCGCGCGTCTGTCAAACTGTTTGATCTTACGTTTTATAGTTGTATGTTTGTCTCACAACACTTAACACATTGTGATTGTTCTATTTTAAGTTTAGTATCTTTCCCAAAGTCCTAAAGTCAACCTGTTTAATTGTAATTTTGTGTTTATTTCATTATTTCTTAGTGTTAGTTGTTTTTTTTTTGTTATTCTCTTACGCAAGGGAGGGAAAACGATTATCCGCTCGATAAAAACTCGATAAATGCTACGATAGCACAAGGTATTCATAATTTAAACGCTTAAATAAAAATAAATACAACAAGGAAGACCCTTTAAACGTTTTAAACATTCATAACTCGGTATGTGTTTAACGGTAAACGTGTTCGTGTGGTGTTATGTGTTCGTGTTCGCACACAATTGATTAATTCATTATGAATGAAATTGATGAAGTGTTGCGATTTTATCTTCGAATGAATTTGTAATGGCTGGGATTCATTCGAATTGATTTCGCCTTTAAATCCTAATCGAAAACAATGATTTGTAGGTTGTGTAGAATTTGTTACGATATTGTCATGCGTAATGTTGCAGGAGCACTGCAATGCTACAGTTTGTTTCTTGTAGTTTCTTCCATTAGATGCGAACGAAGTTTAGAATTTCAAACGCCGGAAGAATCGGCATTGTAATTTCCGATTAATTAAATTAATATCACTCTACGAGTTGATTCTATGATTGCCTAAAACACATATAATCAAAATTAAAAACTTCAAGTTACAAATTATAGTAAGCCTACCTTGTGACTTTGTCCATGACGTTTCTTAGCCGCTGATCCGTCACAGACGGCATCAGTTTTTGTACCATTTCGCAGATAAACGTCTCACTGATGCCCGGACTTGAACGCTCCGCCAGCTCAAAAGCGTTTTTCAATTCCTCAATAGCATCAATCGATTTATGCGCACTGCTGTCTGGATTTCGTCCGTCGTATTTTCTTTGAAGCTGCAACAACAAAAAATCAAAATTGCGGCTCATCAACACAACAAAAACCGTCAGTAAACTTAACAGGGTCGTAGTAAAAGTTTAATAAAAAAATATTACATTACCTCAGATATTAATGGATATATAACACCAGACAAACAAGGAGAACGCACATCATTCTTGCTTGAATGTGAATGTTCACGTGACACACTCTTACGATGCGCCTTTTTGTCTTCGGCGTCCGTTGCTCCCCGATGATCCAACGGGACAAACTCTTTGATCTTTTTCTCGCGATCGCTTTTAATATCACGATCTCGCTCCCTATCACGCTCCCGTTCTCTCTCACGTTCCCTTTCCCGTTCACGCTCGCGTTCACGTTCTCGTTCCCTTTCTCGCACCACATTTTCTCGTTCGACGTGCATAATATGATCGTCTTTTCGTGTGTCCGTTGATTGCACCATTGATGTGGGACGCGAAGACTTCAAATACAATTAACAATTAATTTACATACAAATTATTTTCACATTTAAATGTAAGACAATGATAATTAAAACAAAAAAAAACTTACAATCGGTTTGTCTGATCTATAATGATTCAAATTCGAATCTTTTGGTGGTGATTTAGCTAACGCTGGTCCTGAGCCATTCTGCACCTTTTGTGTGACCTTGTGATTGGGTGACGGAAGATCCTCCATGAGCATCGGTTTCGAATTACCTTTAACTGTCATTATCCAGCCGGGATCGTCAGTGTAATTATCGTGTTTTGATTCTTCACTATAATAATTCATAAAATTTATATTGCAATTAAAATTATAATCTTTACAATATTAATACAATTAATAATATTAACAAAATAACTTACGAATCTGAATTTTCGGATTCCGTTTCACTGTCAACATTCTTTGTTTCTTTGTATTTCTTGTAACGATCAATAAGGTCCATCAGATACGAGTTTTTCTTGGCTTTCCGAATGAATGGAAACTTGAGCAATTCTTTGGCCGTGGGTCGCTAAAATTTTAATATAATTTTACGTTACAAACAAAACAAACGCTTATTTTAGGAGAGCGATATGTCAAATTAAAATTAGGCAACCAAACTTACATTCTGTGGATCTTTATTGAGACAAGCTTCGACAAAATCCTTAAAATGTTTAGTAAAATCCCCATTTAATTGTGGTGGATTGTTTTTGGGGATGAGAAACAACACCCTCATTGGATGTAGTTCAGAATTTGGTGGTTCACCCTTGGCCAATTCGATGGCGGTGATACCCAAACTCCAAATATCAGCCTGAAACAATCAAAATATAAAATTTATTTATTTTCCTTATATAAATTTATAAACAAACCACAGTTATTACTGTATTTACTATTACTAGTATTACATCATAATATTATTAATATTAATCGTATCAGATTTAATTGCGCATTACCTTGGAATCATATGCAGACTGTTTGATGACTTCCGGCGCCATCCAAAATGGCGTGCCGACAAACGTAGTCCGTTTACTAGTCGTGTTTGTAAGCTGACCGGCAACACCAAAGTCGGCCAACTTTACATCACCCATTTCGCTTAACAAAACATTCGCCGCTTTTATGTCACGATGCAGTTTCCTCTCCGTGTGCAGATAGTCCAATCCTTTGAGGACTTCCCGCAGAATAACCGCAATGTGCATCTCCTCGAAATTGCCTGCTTTCATGAGGTCCAGCGCCGACCCGCCACCCAAATATTCCATTATGATCCATAATTTTGTACCCTGTGTACGTACAAAACAAAAAAACAAATGAATTATATATGCAACCAAACATACATAGCCAAACAAACCATCGAAACTTAACCATAGTTAACATAACCTAACTTTTTTTAAAACTAATGTAACCTAACCTAATCAGTAAAGAAAAAAAACTCTAAATGTTTATTCTACAACGTTTTAAATCAAATAAAATTTGAATAATTCATAAACATCATAATATTCGTAATGCTAATGTAAGTCGTTATGTTTATTGCATTAGCATCAAGCCGTTGCTGCATTATTTGTCTTGTGTGTAATATATAAATGTAAATGTAGCAAATTGACACGTTGTGACTATGACGAGCCCACCCGCTCCTTAACTTTCATGCCCGATGGACACACAACACATTCGCGGCGCAGTCGTGTCAAGCAAAATTTCACAATGCACAAAGGCTAACTTTAATCTTACGTAATCGCAGAGCTTGCTAACTTAGTAAATGGTAACCGGCAGCGCGTGTGTGTCATTTAATGTGTTGCTTTGCATTGGTGTTGGTTGTTGGTTGCTGCAGCTGGAATGGCTAAAGCGTGGGCGATGTTCATAAATTGATCATGATCAGAAAATCATGACATATTGTCAATTTATTTAACATCGAAACAGTGAATGGGATTAAATATGTTCCACCAAAAGAACATTAACTTTAAATGCAATCATTCATTGAAACAAATAAAACACAAATAACAAGGCCGCCATTTTGTAAAATTATTTTCAAATGTTCATTAGTTTATTTTATTATTTATGTTATAAGCATTGTTTGTATTCATTTGATATTATGTAAAATATTCGTTTGTTTTATTTTTGAGAATGGAAAGTTAATAATTGCCTAATCGATTTAAAACATTAATTAGCTTGTATTATTCATTGGAGTTCAAAAGAATGGTTGCGAATTTAAATTTTAATTTATTTCAGAATTCCGAGCGATGCCTCCTCGTAATTTATTAAAAATATAATTCGGTTGTTGTGTGTTTGTTGCAAAACTAAAATGAATAATGAAGCAGCACGCCAACAAAAAAAAAACGAGCGTTGAGTTGGATTTGGTGAGTGCTAAAGAACGAAACAATGTGGCAATTTAGACAGGCATTTAGAGCAGTTTCGTAAATTTCATTTCGGTTCTCGCCAAACATTCACGAATCGAGAACTAGACAAGAAGAAGTACATACAAGACAACTCCAGTTTAAGTTAAAAGTCGAGAAATGTTGGGAAACGAGTCGAATTCAATTCAAATTGCTTTCAAACCGTTTCACATCTTAATTTACGTTAAATTTTTCAAAAACTTTAAATCTTGTTTCTTGGCTGTTAATTAATTAATTTTATATATAAAAAAAACTTTGTGCTGTAAACATTAAATTCTTGATTAAATTACCTTTAAATAAGATCCAAAATATTTAGTAACAAACGGACTGTCGCACTGCGACAAGACCATAATCTCCTGCTGAATGTCTTCAATCTCATCTTCGGCTTCTTCCAGGTCGATAATCTTGATGGCGACGACCTGCTGCGTACGACGATCGATGCCCTTGAACACCTCGCCGAAGGAGCCCTTGCCGATGCGCTCCTGCTTCGTGAATATCAGCTCGGGATCGACCTTCTGCAACAATTAAAAACACACAAAAAACTTAGTTAAAAGAACAATAGAATTCTAACCTTCAAAAACTTTATTTTTCATTTACACAATACACAATTGTGCGTTAAAGTACCAAAGTGCTAATATTTAACCAGTAAATGCATTCAAAGTGATTATTAGTGTTTTTATTATTTACACAATGTGTAAACACTGTAAAACCTTCAAAATACATTCAATTAAATTTTATCAATACATAATCCACTTAGGATCACTGTACATTTGTTATAGGCAAACAAAAACTTACCAAGTACAAAATAATAAAAAGGATTAACATTGTCATTGGAAAAATCAGATGATTAGGAAGCCGTAGAGTACGCAAATCCTTACTTAAAGCTTTTGTGTGCCTAGCTGTCGCGTACAAAGCGTTAAATCTAAAAACATTTAAAATGCACGCAATGTCCTCGCCAAGAAATGCGTCGTGAGGATTTGGAATCCTCGAGTGTACGCTATGAATTTAAATGTAAAATGCGTCGTTGTCGTTTGCCACAACGCATAACGACAAATATGTAGCGACCACGACAAACGATGGCGACGTAAAAGTACGAATACTTTATATGTTTAGTCGTACGAGGAGAGTATCACCGTACCCGACGCCTTATTCCGGTTTCGACGCGTCGCAAACGCACCGTTTTCTAGCTATGTCATCGCTTAATGTGTACTTGTACATAATGTACACAGTACAAACTACAACAAGCCTGCAGTCGCAGCAGGCGATGTGTGTACGTACAACTTTTGCGTCGTTCATATAGTTAGTTTACCAAAGTGCGTTGAGTTTACAGCGTTTACAATTTTAAATAAAATGAAATGTGTGTGTGGATGGACAGACATGAAACGGTGTGAAAACAAGTTCTGGAAAATGTTATTTTTATTTAGTATTTGGTAGTATAAAACCGGAGACAAATTGTTTCTCACGATTTTTAATAATAAAAATATTTTAAACCTAAAAAGCGCCACCTATTATTAAATTTTCCAGAAATAGAAAAGTGGTGCCATCTATACAAACATGTTAGTAATTAAATGACAAAAAATAGTACCGCGGGTCATATAATTTCACAATAAAAACAACTTGTCATTAGTAATTCCATTACAAATAACAAAAAAATATTAATTATGTAAAATGATTTGCTTGGTAACAATTTTTGTAATATTAATATTACTTTAATAAACCACACCACAATTATTTAAACAAATAAAAATGTTACAATTGTTTCCTTAAAATACAAACGTGCGTTCCAAGAAATAAATAGTACATAATCATAAATGTAGTCATACATATTTTAAAACATCATAAACCTCCTTACGATTATGAGTAATAATAAAAACACCTCCTATCAAATCTCTTATCACGTTTGTCACTCTTCCTTATCGCTGTGTATTGCATTAAACATTCAATTATGTCTCTCCACACACTCTATTTGCTCTCCTCCTTAATAGGTGCCGACATGTGTTTAATTGATTACGCATATCTTTATTGCGATCTATAATTAGCACCCAACATTAAATACAATCATCAACTAACTCCACAAGTTCTACACTCATCTCCCAATAAATCTCAACAAAAACAAAAAAAACTTACAACATCCAATGGTCCATGATTATTACCATGCCCATTAACACCATTCATCTGTTGATATCCTGGCGGTGGTTGCATATATTGCGGGTGTTGTGGATGCGGCGGCATACCATAACCCTGATTGCCCTCATATGCATTAATAACCCCTTGAAATTGCGGCGGTGCAGCCGCCCAAGACGCAGGTCGTTGCTTCCATTGCTTATTACCCCCGAGAAAGCCTTTACCGTTCGCTTCATTATTATTATGATTACTATGACTATGATACAACGAATTGGTTCTATTTGAAGGAAACTGTTGCGAGGGCGATCTGGCAATTCCAATCCCGCCGCCTCCACCATTACTTGTACTCAAAATTTGACCAGGATACACCGGATGTAATTGATTCTTTGCAAACGGTGCACTCTTGGGAAACGCCGATTGTTTCACATTCACACTCACACTGTTACCCCACATTTTGAACCAACCATCAAATAAATCCACAAAAATGGCACTTTTTACACAACTTCAACAATAACCACACTAAACCAACAAATGCTTAACGTTGTGTTTCATTACGACAGCGAACATCACTAATATTAATCCCTACGATCAACATGTCGATGATTACGTTTGATATTTTGATTACGATTGATATTAACTGATAAAGTCAGCTATCAATGCTTATCACAACTTGCCAATATTAAAATATTTTATCACAGTGCAATTTTTTGGTATACTTATTGTTTTTCAATTAAAAATAAAACAATCCAAACTTAACATGAAATACTTCTAGTTAAAGTTTGTTCAAACCGCGTATGAACTTCTTTCACGCACTCGCGGCTGCATTCCTCGCGAGACAATGAAATCGTTTCACCTCCGCACGACTTACGACTTGGACTACAACAGCCAGCAACAGCTAACCAACATCACCGCCACAGCGCACAATACAACAACACACAACAACAACAGTAAATGGTGAGGTGAGCAACGAGCGCTTAGTTTCACCATACGCCGATTGCGCGTTTACCAACAAATCGCAGCTACTTCGCTTCGCACCGTAACCACACCATCACCTCACCATCACTAAAAACCACGCACACGTTAGCTTTGGCTGCGGCTACAAACGGCGGCGCGATGTGATGTGATGTGCATGCACAAACCTCTTCGCAGTCTTCGCTTTCAATGCGCTTGCTTGCCAACCTCCTGCTTTTCAAAGACTATATACATATAAGCTGCTATAGCTGTAACGCCTGCAACTATATAGCAAAGAGGAGAGGTGAGGTTCAAGACTTCAATTCAACAGTCTTTTACTACAGTCCCTACACAATAGATGATGACTATGAAGAGTTTAAGACTTTAAGTCTTGTAAGTCTCCTAGTCAGCATGTATGTACTCATTGCCGCCAGCGCACTTTCGGCCACACCGAAATTTCGTAATCTATACTCTCATATTTTATATTACACGTTGGGTTTCTCGGTAATAGTAATGGCCAATGTTTACAAAATCACCGTAGAAGACAAGAGACAAGCCCAAGACACACTAGCGATGTAAATGATTTCAGTTATGTACTTGGTTATACGCTTGAATCTGATGAAGTGGAATAGGAAAGAAAAGGAAACAAAGCGCGTGTTTAGTTTAAGTTTTGTTTTGAAATACAATATGGCCTAAGGCAATGCACGACGACATCGTCATCTGTATATACAAGAGAGATTATTATCGCACGCATATTAATTGCATATTTGTTGTGAGTAGAAACAACTGAAACGGGGGGACAATTTCTATTTAGATTTATTAAAAGTGGCGCCATCTAACGAGAAATGTTACTAAGAACATTTGTTAGTAATTAAACTTCCTACAAATATGGTTATAATAAACTTTATATAATAATCTGTTTTTTAAACCAAAATATTGAAACCATTATAAAATTTATTTATATAGATAAAAATGTATAGTATGTTGGAAGAAAGCCAGGATGTAATCAACTCTATAAACTATTAGTTATAGTTGTAGTACCAGTTCGTAAAGGAACAGGGAATCAGTTCAATTAGCAGCGTTCGCATCGTCAGCATCACCAACATCATGAGGAGCAGGGCTTCAAACACATAGGATACGAATTAATTCCGCACCCGCCTGCACGTCGCCTTCCGGTTCGGTTCATCAACGCCGTCGATTAACAGAGCGCAACACTAGCAAAAGTCAGCAGACAGCAACCGACCAACACCAGCTAAGCTAAGCTTAGCTAGCTAGCTAGCTATCCAACCAACCATCCATCCATTCCAAACAAACAAAACAAACTTTCATTCTTTCAAAGTGTTTGCATTTGCAAAAAAAATGTAGCAAACTCTGACAAAATGCTTGCAATACAAGTGCAACAACAACAAAAAATACTTGCAAATTACAAACATCTACAACCTTTATATTTATAGATACATCCCACTATTAATGTGGGAGGTAAGTCTTAATATCAAATCTATATCAATAAAACTAATCATCAAAATTCCAATTTATTGATAATGTCAAGGCAGCGATCTTAATATCAACAATCTATTCTAAATAATTAATTATATTAATTAAACTTTTTCGGTTAAATATTTCTAGCATTACTTTTGTCTTTTTAAATTCTTCAGTAAATTACGTTATTATCCAAACTTTTAATTAACAAATATTCTAAAGTTTTAAATAATTCATTTCCCAAATTATTAAATATTTAAATTCCACTTATGAAAATAATAATTTAACATCAAAAACGGTTAAAAGTGACTCACAAAGACTAAAAATTTCCCATAATAATCACAAACCGCAATAAGTTTAACATTGATTCCAACTTCAACTATATCATTTTTAAAACCATCGACAAGTCATCCTCAACTTTATATCCCATTTGTTTAAAAGAAAATTTAATTACATGTGTCGTTAATGATACACTGACGCATCACCTCCACCAGCCAGCACCAACGCCTCCTACGTCGGCACAGTACAAAACGTAATGGTGCCCACATTACTCACAAAACTAAAACAACTCCTCCAATCTAAAGACTTTAAGTTTAGCGTTTAACCCAAACACAGAAAACTAAACAACTTTAGCAATAACGCAACACAACTTGCGGTACTATCACGCTATATACAAGGAAAAATAGAAACATAAACTGCTAAACTTCCAAGAATTCCAAATATCTCAGTTTCCAACTTAAACTCTGCAGCAATACATGCATTACAGCCAAGTTTAGTTAAAACTCTGCACGATTGAGGTCACCATTACCATTACAATCGCCATATTTCTAAAATACAAACACAACAAACAAACACAACTATTTTTCAATAATAATCTAATTTTACTTTACTATAATAAACTTTAAATTACCACCACAAAAATAGTTCAATTCAAATTGAGTTTCAACAACTCAATATTCAAAATTACTTTAAGTACTAACAATATTTGATTCTTTAAATACACAAAAAAAAAACTTTAGAAAATGACAAAACAGATTATTATTAATGTAAAAAGTATTTTTTAGCATTTACCATTTTGTATCAACTATCAACAATCAACAAAGAAACTTATAAACTAGAAAAAAAATAATAAAGTTCCTTTGAGTTGAATGTTCATTATTTGCTACATGACTACATCATTATACATTTATACTAAAAGCCTTTTGTTATTTCGCCTTAACCGTGTGAGGCGTTTATTGCGTGAATCAAATCCTAGGTTCTATCTAATACCAGTACCAACACATAGCCACATCAGACAAGTATCCATTTTCTGCTGTTTTGTTTATATTGAGATTTAGACTACCACCACCTCCACCTCGACCTCTTCTTCTTGGTGTTCTTCGTCGTCATCGTCATCATCATCATCACCATCATTGAATACGTTCTGTTCTACTCTACTCCAGTCACTCAATTCAACTCAAGTCTATCTCAAGTCTAAAGATTGTAGCCGTTGTAGCCGTGAATTTGCTTTAGTTGCTTTAGTACGAATACACATAACCTAGTATAGAACCCAGCCATGTCAGATAATTATAATGGCGCAATGAGAAAGTACAGCTCGATTGTATGCAAATCGCTTCAAATGCCTCAAATTATTTTCGTACAATACGCTCGAACCGGATTTTTTCGTAGCTGTGTACAATTTTCACAAACACAATCTACAATTAGTTGATTTTAATTTATCATATTCATCTAGATTTACTTGAATGATTAATTCATATTATTAAATTTATTTAAACCAAGAATAAATAAATTTTTAAATTACATTCTATTTATTTGTTTGTTTGTTTAATATAGAAAAAAAAAAGAAACTAATAATAATCGATTAGAGTGAAATAAATGAAATTGATTTGAGCGCATCTAAACGATAGCAATTTCTCGTATATTTCTTGTAGTGCTTTTTCGAAATTGAATCGTTTGAATTGTTTGCAGTTTGCAGAGTGCAAACGCGGCAAATTCCGCATCGCGAATTAGAAACTGTTCGTTCGATATTGTGTGCGCGGTGCACAACTGACATTGGCGAGACATTGCTGACACACTGATGCGCCGCCATGTCCTCCATCCGCCGCCATTGCATGCGCTCGCCATAAAATCGATTCGGCACTAACGAGACTAATAACGACAGTAACTGAGGACTAACTGAACGTCTCTGGAGCAAAGACTAATGGTTCATGTTCCAACAAATCAAATAATAAATCAAACCAATCAAAACCATAACTGACACTGATCAT
>JARJDS010009986.1:0-54820 GCA_030264155.1 Atheta pasadenae | reverse complement strand
CCATCAACCCCATATTGTGGTAGGGACAAAGTATTTTTCATTGTGGGAGAATTTGCAGGAACGTATTTTATAATATACATTTTTAAATTTTAATTTTTAAGTTCGGGCACTTGGACTTGGAATATTTTTCAATTCCTAATTCAAATTTAACTAAGCATTAAGTATTGCTTCTTACTTATGGAAAAAAGAATCCCAAGCGGGTATCGAACCGTAGACCTTCGGCTCAACAAGCGAATGCTTATCCACTAAGCTATTTCCCATTCCTACAATTAAATGTTAACTAGCATATGTTAAACAGTGAATTGTTAGCATATCTTTCTAAACCAAACTGATATACTATTTCACACAAGCTGAAAACAATAACCTAGGGAATAAATAAAACACAATTAAATCTAAAAACGCAACTCCTTTTATTAGTCAATTCAATTCAGGGAATACCTGGGGAATACATACGTGCAGGAAGGGTCGCAACATAGGCAACAGCAAACACACTAAATACGATGTGGTGCGAAGAGTTACGAAGCGCAAATGACTGCCGCACTACTACTAACACGCATCGACTAGTGTACGTGTTTATGCAGAACTGCGCGTCGCACCGTAGGCAACTGCATACACATTAAATACAATTCTTTACAATAACTTACCTTTATTACCTAACGAACAAAATAAGGGATCAAACACAAAAACAAACAACATATATTTTTGGTTTGTGATTAATTTTATGTTTTAGTGAATATTAAAACAAAATTCACATTTACATCGTTAATTGTAGTAATTGTAAATATCAACAAAAACTAAAGTAATAATGCGCATTTTTGTTATTTGTTAATAATTAATGATAGTTGTTACAATAACTTTCACATCTCGTTTCATTGTTTTCCAAATCTTTACGTTTTATTCATTTTATTTATTAACCATTTGTTCTATAAGTTATTTAATTGTATATAGTTTTAATAATATTTGCACAACCTATGCTCAGTGATGAAATGATAGGGAATGAGGGTTGGAATGAAGGATCGTTTAGTAAGAGTAAAAATGCTTCTCGCTGAGGAGCTTTTGACGTGTCCGGAAAATTGTATGCGAATACATCAGGGAATAAAAGAGCGTTTCGTTTGGTATCATTCAGCAAATTGATTGATGATTACACTATTAACATGTACATATGTAATTATGCATGTTGTACTCGCATTCAGACCGAGTATAGATCGAGTCTCAATTCATTTGCACATTTACACGTTATAATAAACTAGTTTACGTCTTTACTTTTGTTAGAATTTGTCACACGAGTACACATAGTTTTTTTCACATTCACTCGTCAAAGAAGTGTTTTTTTACACAAATGTCACCCGCTCCTCTGAATGCTTGCAACAGAATTATAGAAGAACGTAAACATTTTCTTTAGTAATCGTTTCATTTGTTTAATTTTACACCAACAAAGAAACCAGAGTGACATTTGCGTAAAAGTTCTGTCATTTTGTGTATATTAGTAATAAATATTTTGAAAACATCTTGTTGTAAGATGACATTTTCTGTTTATTTTCATCAATTTCTACTGGTATAGACTTTTAATGATAATTATTATATTTGATTACCGATTCTTTTGAGTTTTATTTGATTTTTTATCAAGAAAATTCTTCAAAAACAAAGTAAACATATTTTAGTATAAATTTTACTAAAAATTAAAGTTTTTTAAAATAAAAACTAACAACTAAGTTAATTAACTTCAATACTGCAACGTTTTAAAGAATTTTCTTGACACAATTGTTTTTTTTTTGGTTTTATGTTTAATCTTCTTTGTTAACATCTTTTAACTTGTGTACTTCAGCCATTTTTGTAGGTAATCTACCAATTTTTATATGTACAATTAATAGCATTAATAAAATTAATAAAAATATAACAAAAAAACATTTGCCTAAATTTCTTATACAATAATAAAAATTAAAGTAAATTTTTGGCATGTGTTACATTAAAGTAACTTAATTAAATGATAATTGTTTACTAAACAGCCAAACAATGCATAAATTTCAAGATATTATGTACATGTTTTAATTGATGTAAGTGTAAAATTGTAAATGCATTGAATTGAATGGAGAATTATAATTATAATCATGAATTAAAGTACTAAGATTCTTCTGTTGCTTAAATTTAAATTTATATGTAATCATGACAACGAGTTGTAACATTTTTTAATTTGCTTTAGGTAAAAACGAATACTTGGTATTCATGTCAATACCAACATATTCATTGTGTCATTTTGTTGTGATTAGTACGTATTGCATTCCCATTAGTATCCTACCATTCAGGTCGTATTTGTATTTTAAGTAATACTTGCGTTTTACATCTCTAATATCTATTATTCTCATTAAGTCTAAAAGAGATCCGGTGGATCAATTTCTTAAATAAGATTTCCATTTTCACATTTATGATTTTATGATTCGTATTCATCAAAAATTGGGCTTAACATTAATTACAAGTAATAAGATACCATTTGTAGTTTTATATATTTTATATAAATTACAACGCTCTGTACTCTTGTGGTACTTTTGAGAATGGTGGGTTTGTTGGTTTTTTGTTTATTTTTGTATCTGCGTTCACTTGTTTTGCTTTGTTTGAATTTTAATTAGCTAATTATGCTACACAATGAATTAAATTACTTTCCAATAGACGTTGCTCATTGGATTGTCCATCATGCACCCACACAGATTCACAGAATTATTTTCTTTTACTCCCAAACAAACAAAAACAAAAACAAAAGTTTGATTCGTGTGAAATGTCGTTCGCAAGCTGCAGTCATGATTGCTTTCTTTCTCTTGCGTTTTTCGTTTGTTAACGTTTGTTAAGCTGGCAGCGTTCGTCTTCTTCTTCAACATTTTCCAGAAGCAGCTGTTTCTATCGCAGAGCGGCAGCCAGACTAGCCGACAAGAGCAAGAATACTTGGCTGGCTATGCACATGGCGCACGATGATTTTCGCATCAAAATGGCGTCGACGTTATCGCCTAAAATTACAAGATTACGAAATAACAAACGGGTAGGTATTTAATTTTTGGTTTTAATTAATTAATTTGAAAATCCAAGTGATTATTACCTTCTGACACAAATACGAAGATGGATGCTGGCTCAGTGTTGCTTGCTGAGCAGGTGTAGTTGCCGGAGTCGGCGTCGTTTGTATCCCGGATCGTAAGACGGCTCTGGGTGCGTGCCCCCGGCACTGTTTCCACTGAGATGCCGCCCCTGGCCGTGTCGTAATTTATCATGCGATCATTGTGATACCAGAACACGTACTGCGGTGGCGTCGGGCTCTGCAAAAAAGCGATTCATCATTTCGATAAATTATTTTTTAAGCGCCCACCGAAGGCAAACCGCGATCATTACGCTGCCTGCGCGCACCAACTGCGCCCCCTTTTGCTCAATAACTCTCAGATTGCAACGCCTTCGTTTCTCACTCCACGAAAACGTAAACATCGAGTGGTTAATACGTAAGTACGCACCTAAGTTGCAAAAGCACGGGCAAAAATAATTAATGAACCTTGCAGTGAAAGCCCACTGGATTAAACATTCAATCTTTTTTGTCTCGCTTGCGGAAGGCTTCTTTCAGCGATGGGCTTGATGGAGACGTCGTCTTTGGGAATATTTTGTTGCTTTCAGAAATTAAAACAGCACGAACAAATCCGCTTAACTGAACCCGACAGGCTTTCTATTTTCTCGTAATCATACTGATTTTGCCAATACGAAAAAAGTAAATTAAAATCTAAAGTATAAAGTATCGCTGCTCTAAGCTTCTTTTTTATATTATTTTCAAATGAACACAATTACCTACATATGGTAGGTTTTTTATTTGAGTTGAGGGTGTACACTGAGATTTTCTTGTTGGCACTGCGCACGTTGATGGCGAATTGTGTCGAGACAAATGGTCAAAACGAAGAACAAATCACAAAATCTTCAGGGAATCAAACCACGCAGAAAATGTAGGTATATACAAAAAAAATACGAGAAAAACGTACAAAATAGACGGAAAAATGAACAAACATTAGTATTAGAAGAAAATGTATTTGGATGTGTCAAAATTCATCCTGTCAGAAAAAATAAGACATAAAATTATTATATCATAACTCTGATAAATTAGTATATTGTTTTTTCCCAAACACACGGTATAATTGTTGGGTAATCAAACAAATAATAGTTTGCAGAATTCCTCAGCGTAACTTTTCTTCACGGCAAATTTATTTCTGAAAAGTTTCAAGCCTTTTTTCACGCAGGCATTTTTATGAAACCACATAGTTTGCATAGTTGAACAGGAAAAGGTAGTAAACTCCAAAATTATGGTAATCAAAATGTTATAAAACTAACAAAGTGGAACGAAAGAAGCATAGAAGAGAAGAACGTCCAAGCGTGCATGGAAAAAAAGAAACGGCTTAGAGAAAACTTGATGATGAAAAGTCTTTCTTTGCCCGTCGTTTTTTTTTTGCAGTGATGCAATGTTATTTTAGTGTAGAACTCTTCTAACTATTCGCTGATTGTACTTATCCAAATGCGCAAGAGCGTCGTCATTTTGTTATACCGGACGCAAACGTTGCAGAAAAAAAATTGAGGCCACGCAAACAGCAACGAGCTACCCCAACGACAGTTCAATAAAAAAGCTGTTATAATAAAAACGGAAAATCAACGGAACAATATATAAAATATGTGTGGAAAAGTTCGTCGATTATTTCGACTTTGGCGAACGTAATTTACGTACATTTCTATTCGTATAGTTTATGCGGCCAGAAAGTCTCGCAAACTAACAAATGAAAGAAAGAACGAAAAGTATGCACAAATAATTCGTACATATTCATAGTCGTTTACGCTTTAAGTTCTCAGCAGCATGCCGGCATGCACGAAACGAAAATGCGCACGAAAACTGAGCACGAGTTTCAAAACACGAGCTATGAATTTCTAATCACGTACCCGATGTAAATATACAACTTTTGTTGCCTTGGCAAGAAGAAAGCCAAAAACGACAGGCGGTAAAAACGCAAAGCGCAAATAAACCAAAAGCACGACTTGCACGGTACAAAAACGAACAAGAACACGTAAAAGAGCGTTTTGTGTTTGTATGCAAAACTTTCATTCGTTTTGGCTCTGAAAGCAATGAGAGTTGCGTTGAGGTGGAAGAAAACTTGCTCCCAAAACACTTACTTTAGTTACGCTGCAAAAGCAAACAAAACTTTTTGATAATAAGCGAAAAATTGCGAAGAAAGCACCAATAGCAAGCACGGCACATGGCATAACATAACGTTCGCCGAGTGAAACGCATATCTTTGCCGTAGACGCCGAATGTGAAACTATGGCGTCATAAAATGCGCCCAGTTAGAGGTGAAACCCATGGTGGAAGCGCCGGGCGTATGCAGAGCACGTTCGCGATGGCGCGTTGTATGAGTCGCCATGACTATATGCGGTAATTTAACACCGTCGAACGTGACGCCGTGGTCGCGGCCAACCCCCATTTTACGTAAAATACCGAAGAGAGGTCGCCATCGTCCATCGGTTGAACGACATCATTTAAAGGTCACTAACACAGTCATCATAAAAACCATAAAAATCATAAAAAAATATTTAATATTTAATTAAACTAAATATCTATCAATAAAACTGATTGATTTTTAAAGATTTAAACAAAAAGTACCAATAGTTTTCACATTTTAAAGTAAAAATAAAGTTTGGATCCAAAGTTTGTGACGTAAATACATTTATAACACGGAAATGACGTCATGACCATCATCACAGATGAAAAACTGTTGCCAACTTGGCGTCGTCGCAGTTGGGTTGTAATTTGGGCGGCACCAAAAGTCACAAACTTTGGAAACCGACAAGAAACGCCAAGTACTTGTCGCGCGCGCCTGTGGTGACGATGGCGGCACACGTAGAATACTGAGTGACTGCCGTACCGGATGTAGGAACATGCATCAAGTCACAACTCGTACAGACTTGCACAAAATACTCAAGAACCAAACTTAGAACTGCAACTAAACTAAAGAAACTACTAAAGTTTAAAGCATAAATATCCCTAACCTAAAAAAAATTAAAAATAACACCCTGTATATTCATTATAATAAGAATGTCTATTCATTGTTTAGTTAAGCTCAAACAATCAAATTAGTTCTAATAGAATCCGTTAGTGTTTTAACACCTAAGCAGCACAAACGCAAATTAGCCCGAGCAAATTCTCTAAGACAATATGCAATGCGAGCATTAACCTGCAACATCCAGATGGAATATGTCATAAGCGAAAGAGGATTCATCATGGAAGCAAGCACACCGCATTTTGATTGGCCGGGCATTATTCGAATAATGTACCAATGTTTGCACAAACTTGGTTATTCAATCAAAATCTGACGAATGCAAGTCAAGACTGAATATGAGCGTGCTTGTGAGTGCACCCAACGCATTGGTTGCTTTTTCTTTGGATTAATATCGGATTGGAGCATCTATTAAATTAAATAAAAAGTTATGTTGGAGCAGCAACGCAAAGTTGACGAACATAACTCGTCGAAAAAACCGGTAACGAACAGCTCTAAAAGGAGTGACTGGGTAACTAAAAGTGGCGACTAAGCGAACCATACAACTACTCCCGACCGCTTGGAAATCGATCGGTAAGCTGGAACTTTGTAACCGAGGAAGCGCAAAGCAGCCTAAGAAGAGTCCGGGTGAAGTAAACTTTCCAAGCGAATGCACTCGATGAAAAGACAAAAGAACCAAACTAGGATGTAATGCAGCAAAGAACGCGAGAGCGTAAATCTGGACGTTGAGTAAGATATTTATAATAAATTTACGATGCTTCTATAATATTATTTTGAAATGAAGAACTACACCGACATAAACCCTTTTAGGTTAGAATATACTTAGATAAACATAAACCAAATGTGAGTTTTAATAAAATGACTTTTACTTTTTTTTGAGAGTTTTTGTAAATATTTGGTTTGGTTTAGTGTGTAAAACGTTAAAATTTAAATTTTAAATGTACTAATCTAAATAACTGACACAACAGTAAATAACTGAAAGTAAATATTTGACTGAGTAGAAATTAATCCGGAAAAACGTAGTTTATTTGTAAATTGTAAAGTTTCGTACACAATGTTCAATTATTGATTCTGTGCATGTTGATAAAAAAAAGAGTTGACCTCATAGGAAGTTATGTCACCAAAGGGACGCAACACTTCATATTGATTACATTGTTTGTTGATTAATTAACGTGACTGGTTAACCATTAACGAAGCATTGTTCCACATCGATGACGAGGATCTGACGACGCGCCACTACCGGTAACTACGCGCGAGTTCGACCGTACAATTTGAGCTTAAAATAGATATCAACACAATTATTACATACATTCAGTTTAAGTAAAATTTTCATTTAAAAACCAAAAAAATATATTTAAGTTTTTATTTTAAAATTTTCAAATTTTTCATGTGCGCGTTAGGCATATGTAGAAAACGCATCCGGGCGTTATTAATTCTCCAGGTCGTTTTAGACTCGTTTGCAGCAAAAGCATGTAGACGAATTTAAGCTTGGCAACCTCGGCGACCTAGCCGAAAATGTCTGATTTGGAAGCAAAGCTTCACGACGCCCGGCTCCTCCACCGGCTTGACTCCACTTGCTCACTTGCTCACTTGCGGTCGAATTAAGCCGGCGATAAATCACCGCGCCGAAAACGTGGCCGTCCCCTGCCCGGTCTTGTACTTTTACTCTAAACCGGTATATAAACGAGGTAAAAATCGGGTTCTACAACATTTTTGCATACCATAATGGCCGACTTATTTAAATATAAAGCAATAAACATTTTTTTCTGACTTATTCATTCCGATAACGATCGTAAAATAATATATACATAATTTATTGTAATTTTGTGCGTTTATTGTAATCATCCTGTATGTAAATCTTTTTTGCAGAACCACTTCGTAACGCACACGACCTTATCGCAATGCATATAAACTTAATGTAATGTAAAGGATAACGATGTTATCGGTTTCTCTGCGCCCTCACAAGCAGTGGCCGAGACTTCGTGCTTTTCTGGAGATGTATAGCATTTAAATCTGCTAAGGAGGCGACGGCTTTTACTCTCAGAACGTGCATGTTTTACGTGACACACCGTGACATCCTATTTCGTCTCAGAAGACCTGGAGGGTTGGTTGGCTTTATGGTTAAAAAGTTGACTCGCAAATGTAACGAGAGATATGTGCCAGCGATATGCAAAAAATATGCACGCTACGTTGGACACTTTGGGTACATGCCATGCGTTCAAAACCTTCAGGAGCATCGCGGACTATCAACTGATGATGAAGGCATGAAAGATAGTCTATTGGGAAACGCTTAAAATTCAATTTTTCATTTCTGGTTTGTTTTGTTAAAAAAAGATCAGGGTACAAAGTACAAGGTACACTGATTTTGGTAGTTTTAAATCATCCTGTGAGTTGGTAACTGTAAAGTTAAATTTTAAAGTTTCCGAAAATGTTTTTGCAACTAGTGGCAACTATTTTACTATGCACAGAGAAGCTTGAGAGGTGGCCGCGCTGACGCCGCCGAAAACCCAAAACACTAAACACTTTCCCAGCTTTTGTGAGCAAGCAGCGCACAAACAATATTCCGAAAATAAAACAATTTATCAACTAAAATAGCGGGGGCACACTCAAGTTCAACTCGCTTTATATTTCGCTCAACGTTAATTAAGTTGTGCGAACATTGCTTTCGGAAACTACGCAAACAGATTTTATATTAAATTTATAATAATTCATACTCGTATTAAAAGTTTTTGATTTAAATGATATACAAAAAACAAAAAACTTTAATAAAAAAAAAGGAATATAGATAGGCAACCAAGCACAATATTCTTTTGTTTTAAAATAAAAATTTAAATTGCTGTCAGTTTACTAACAATATTGTACGTTCGCAATAAAACGTGTTAAATTAATCGTACTGAATGAACTTCCCCAACATATTCAGTCAGTGAGGGGGTGCATAGGGCGGACGACACGAATAAAATCAAGATAATTAATCCAGCATTGCACGCTTCGTTACGTTTGCGTTTGCACAAAATTACCATATGAATAGTTTAAAAATAAACCTGGCTACATGCATTTCATTTTATATTTTATTACCTCAAATTTAGATTTAATTAAAGTGCATTGCATCATTTAAATAATAAAATTTTAACAAACAACTAGACTAAATCATAAACCACACAATTAATTCACAAAAACAGTGAAAACCGAAAGTATCAATCTTGTATTCTTACCTTTTCTATGATACAAACTAAATCAATAACACTCCCTATATCTACGTGATGTTCGCCGCTTCCGGAGCCTTGTATTGTCGCTTCCGGAATGACAATCTTCAGATTGACAAAATGAGACACCATGCCAGCGCTGCTTGACACCTGAAACAACAAAAAACAGAACATGATCAATATAATTTGAAAAGAAAACATAAAAATACAACATTTTTTTTTGGTTTTATTGGTTTTTTCTTGTAAATAAATTGACAAGTCTTTAGGATTTGTCATATTTTGATAGATTATATTTCCGTTAGTACCAGTAATACCGTTTTAGGTATTTTTTACTTTAATAAACCCAATAAACTGTCTCTTCCAAAATATCTTTATGGAAAATCCTATGTTCAAAATTAACGCAAACACCAAATTTAAATACGAAAATAATGTAATTCTGGATAAAATAACGTAAGTGATAAGAAATTAGGTTATGTTAGGATAAGTTATGTTGAGTTATGTTTAAAATCAAATGTTAATCCTATAAAATAATATTAGTCTTGTAGCTGTTGTGTGTACTTTGCGATATGTGCGAAAATTGTGAAGCTGGAAGCATTTTTGTAGCAGCAGCTAGCAATCGCTGCGTTTTTCTGGCCGAAACCAAATGTAATCTAGTGTTTTCCGTTGTATACAATCCCATTCCTGCCGACGTTTGCCAGCGTTTGCAGCCAAAGCTTTGTTTGTTGTTTGCACGCCGTGCTGAAAACGCGCAGCAACACACCAAGTCCAAACATGCGAGAGTTGATAGCGCATTACGACACGTTTTGCCAGCGCGTTTGTGTCATGAATTAGCTTTCGTGATCGGATGGAAAGATGATGCCCGCATGTGAGGCTGCATATAGATAGAGGTGCAAATATAACCAATGATAAAAACACAAACACCACCACTAGTGGTGGTACTTCTGAACCAGTTACTGAAATACTATAGTTGCTTGTTTACATACACATATTGTACTTGTAACAAAATCATGGCACTTCCCCGAGAACAATTTGTGAGGATAAAATGCGGGTTTAACCGTAGCAGTGGTATTAAATTTTTTAAACAAAACAAATACATTTTATACTTTTAAAAACTTTAGTAAAGAAGGAAAATTGACTAGTTCTGCTTCTTTTACAAACAACTGTTACTCCTAAACAAAGAGCACTTGTTCAACAATCAATTTAAAAATATAAAAATTCATAGCCTATGACAACCACCCGGTTTTTCTGAAGACTTCTTGAAAATTTCATCACAATCGGTTCAACCGTTCCGAAGCCTATAAGGAACAAACACACATATTTCTACTTTTATATACTCATATATAGAAGAACAACTCTACATTCTAATTATATTTCTTTATAAACATCCTGTATAAAACTTGATACTTATTCAGAACACTGCTTCCGTTCTTAGCGTTCGTGGAGCGGAACAAAACAAGTAACTACGTTGGGCGCGGAAGAGAAGAAGCTTTAGCTATACAATTCTCCTACATTCTTTTGTTGTGAAGCGTGTGGCGCGCGCAAGGATGAAGGAAGATCAATCCGGCATCCTGTAATTTCTGAAAGGCGTAATCAACTCACGTGTTTTGCAACACCTCCCTTGATTGGCCTCGCGCGCGCCGTCGATGCCTTATGTTCTTATGTTCGTCGCGCGTGTTCGTCTCGAAGAAAACGAGACGTGAAATCTTAACTATGGGAACCCCAGACCAAGACGGGGGTGTGTTGAACGAATGGAGACTGAAGTCTTTTCGTGCGTTCATAACATGCAAGCATTGGATGTTAGACACGTCTCAAGACACAACCGAAAACTGAAAAACTTTTACCACTAACATGCACTACGTGCATGTTGATACTAATATGTTGGAAGAATAATAAAAAACACACACTAAATTTTAGTGTTTTCGTGAACAAATAAAAACTTTTCTTTAAAAAATATATAAATGAAAAGTTTTAAGTTAAAATTAAACCGAAAACTTTAAAAAATCACAGCTCACAAAGTTATATATTACTGTAATCCGGATAAACACCCAGAATCTAAATCCATGAAAATGTTAAAATTTATTATTTTTTTATCTTTTAACTTATTATTCACCTTAAAATTTAATTTTTGTTTTATTTTAGTCATAAAATATGTGTGAAATTCCTTTGTGCAAAATCTTACGTTAACCTACAAAAATCGAAAATATCTAAATTCGATTAAGTTTAGTTTAGTTAGTAACTAAATGTCCATAAATTAATTTATTTAATTAATTATACAGTTTTAACGTTCACATTTTCATTCTCATTTCAAGACAATAATTTATCAATCATTAAGGGCTGTAAATTGTGCAAGTTAAATGAGTAACAACTTAAATTGAACGATTTCCATCGCTGTGGAATTACTCGGCTGCAACTAGTTTCGGGGGAGGTTTGCTGAAATTATGTTCCCGTAGGGCATAATTATAAATTTATAGCGAAAACAAATACGCGCACAACGCCCACGTTTCGAACTGAGCATAACAAATACGAATGGCACGTCACGGTTGAAACTCACCTAACCAAACAGACTGCACATTATAGGTACCAATACCAGGTTGGAATATTACGTGATTCATCAGAATCATAATCGGAACCAGTCAGAAATGTCGAAATGTATTAAGTATCTGTTTAATTTAATAATTATGCCCATATTTATCTGAATTTATTATTATTACACAATTATAACTAAAGTTATATAAAAAAACATAATAAATCAAGTTTATAAAAATAAACTTGTTTGTTTGTAGTAAAGTGTTGTTGTAAAAGGTTGTTTTGAAAGTCAGTGGGGTGTCGTGTCGGTAGCAACTCTTCTTTTTATCCCCCTTGTCGCAATTCAAGACGTACTCGCGGCTTATTTATATTTCACGTTTTTTTTGTCTTCAGCTTTTTGTTTTGTATGTTGTGTGTGTTGCGAAAAGGAAATAGTGGAAGATATTTTATTGTACGCCGACAGTCTATTACATGCCAGAGTCGCGTATCCTTTATTTCTTATACGGGGTTGCTACTCGGAAAAGCTAAGCGCAGACAAAAACACTGGGACGCGACAGGAAAAGTGCTCCAGTATTCATTCGAGCACACTCGGGCACTCATGTGTGATTTAAAAATTTCCATATTTTTGTTTTTTGCCAGCACCACCCACCATCCAGCAGATTCATAGTGTGTTTGTTTTGTTACAACTTGATATGAAAATAGTGTCATCAAGATACCAAACGACACAAAGAAAAACATTTTGAGTATATCAATCAAGACTTTCCTTATAATAACAATTATTAGACGCTATAATATGCACTGACTTAAGAAAAATAAAGGAAATTGTGTTGGGAAAACATTAAAAAATGTTGGGAAATGTAACCGAATGAATTTTACATTATGTGCCACAAAACCCTTATCGTCTCGTTGCACAAAGTGCCAAAAAGTAAGCAAACCTTGTAAACTACGTAATGCGGTTGTGTGGTGGATGATATGCTGGATGCTGCTGTTGATGGATGCACACGCGCAACACGCTCAGTATAGTGTACACATTGTATATAAACGCCATGTTCAGGATGTTCTCATCATCTCATGAAACTGGAGCAAACGCCATGGCACGCCGAACGTTGGACCCGGGGGCGTAGAGTAGTGGCGAGTGTCGGCTGCGGCAGGAATGGAGGTGGGAGCGCATGTCGGAAGTCATATCATGATGTATGCTGCGAGCTGGTGCCGGGCTCCGGAATGTTGCGGCGTCATGACGCATTTAAATAAGTTATATAACAATGTACAATGTAGCATGCTTAAAATGTTCAAACATTTCGGCCTGCTTGTTAACTATGATCAAAAGTTGTTGCTAACTGAATAAACTATAATATTTTAAGTGACTTAAAACACATTCACACATATTGTATATAATATTTTTTTACAATTCCTAAATACCAAAAAAAATCTCTAAATTTCATAGCTACTACATCTTGTACGCTCTCCCTATATTTTACATGATCTTGAGTGTGCCTTGTTTTGGAACGCATCTCGGCGTGCTTTTTGGTTCGTTCCAAATTCTTGTTTTCCTCCGGGTGCTCTCTTTGCAAGCGTGCCGAGCACGTCGCGTCGCCTGGCACCTTTTTTTACGGCACCCCATGGAACCAATTACGATTTTATGGCTGGGTCGTGAACGTAGGGCGAGCGGAGCATACGTCGACACTCTACACTCGCAACGAACACATCCAACCTCACTTTACGCTTCCAGCGAAAATTTTTGGACACGGCGTTCATACATTTTCGCGTTCTCATTTCCATGCAATGTTTTTCTATTCATTTTTCTTGCTTTTCGGCGTATTTGGGAGCCAAAACAGTGAATCGCCAAGCTGTGCACAGCATGAACATCACTGGTATATGTACATGCACGTACAATTTCTCTGGTGTAAGAGAGAAAGTCGACAAGTAGAACAAACGGCGCTCCAAATTATCATCGCAAACAAGACGGAAAATTACTTATTTATACTAAAAATTTTGCATTCCTCTACGTTTCTTGAAACATGAACACACGGGAGGTCTTCATAGACATTTAATACCGGTTTACTCCTGCTCTCTGTTTCATCTTTACGCTTGAGTTTCCAACTTCCCCCCATCTTCCCCAAAAAGTAAAAAAAACGTGTATTTTGTTTACAAAGCAAGCATAAAGTTGCATTTTACTTAATAAGTTTAATTTCTTTAATTTTATTTTATTATATACTCCACAATATATTCAAAACCAATAGATGGCGTTACTAGTTATTTTTTTTCTATGTAATCCAATAAATACTACAATTTGTATAAAATTGTGATTATAGCAAACAAAATAAACAACAAATCGTTGTTAATACCGTCTGGTTTTACTCGATATTGTGTCAAGTCATCTCAAATGATTAAAATTAATGGAAACTTTAAGCTTCGATGCCTAATTGATTTCACGCATGGGGAAATAAAAGCGTCAAACATGAAGCAGCAGAAAACGAGTTAAAATCCGCCGTTCACTTTTTGTGCAACCAACAAATTATGAGAGCGCTCCGGCCCTCCAGGAATTGCTTACAAGCCAAACAATGATTAAGCGAGTCAATGAATTTGTCCAAAAATTTCTAGTGGGCTAAAATTGCATTCGTTGGATTTCGGTGGAGGGTTGCTTTCATACCCATACACACGCCGCAAATGAACACGCATTTGTCTGTTCATTGAAAGCAAAACATGCTTTTCATCGTACCCAGTCTCCGGCCGAGAGTTTAGCGGAAGCGGTGGCGGAAAACACGCCCCACAGTGCGCGCCGAAAACGCCGATTTACAATATTACAATGCGTAATAAAATTAGAGTTTGCCCAGCTAATAGTGGATTTGGCAGTTAGGGTCAGCGGCACTGATACATGAATTCCACGAGTGCATGTTTTACGCGCACATTCCGAAATAATGCAGCTCGTAATTGGTGCACGTTGCTGCCAGCGCTGCTCTAGGAATTAATTGCCAATTAGCGGTTCTTAAATAAACTCAAAGCGCACGTACGCAGAATTACGATACGTACGTACGTCACGATTGCATAAGACGATAAAATTTTAATAGAAAAAAACTGTGTAATTTATTAATTTAAATACACAAAATACTAATTGCAATTTACCAATTTAATTTACCATTTAATTAGATAATAATGTGCTAATTACAACTAAAATAAATTAAAGTTTCATTAATTTTAAATGCAATGCCCGGCGCTTCCACTCTATTCTTTGTATTGTAACCCAAAACCCTAAATTATAAAATCAAATCTAATTTCATCATGTGATGACATACATAATGCTTCAACACTAACACAAATCAAACCGCAAATTAATATTTCATAACGCACTTAATTGTCGTTTGCGGATTTAATTTTATTCAACATCCTGTCACACAGCGAGCCACAACTATTGATCGATAACGATGAATGAATGAACGCGTAATTTGTTTGCACAGTATATCGGTTATTTAACAATTAAATAAGTATGCAACTTGTATGTAGCTCCCGTGTGTTGTGGTGGTCTTCATTACGATGCGAGCCGTAAATTGCTGTTGCAGGAATTGAAAATGCAGCGTTGAATGACCGCTGATCACTATTCGCGCTTTCAATCATTACTGTCCAGCATCATCCAGCAACAACAACGAGGAGAGAGAATCATTGTTGTCTATTTTCCGATTGCATCGAAAATACATAATGGAAATGAGTTCGTACCGATGCTGTCTGCATTGCTGGCCGCATTCATGTTATCATTATTCTACTTTGAAACATTGTGTTGTATTGATTGTGCTTGAATTATTGTTGCAATGAGCATTATTGTAAACAGTCATAAAATGGAATGTAATAAATTTATTCAGATGAAAGTAATGTATTGTTGGTTTTACTTTAGGGAATCATTTTTTAAATGAATTATATTTTATTTGAATATACATTTTTTATTATTTTTAGTATAAAAAACATACAGTGGAGGCGCCGGGTGCAACGATAAATAATTAAATATTAAAATAACAGAAATTATTTATCGGTAAATTTAATTCTTATTTTTAAATAAATAAATAAGTTTTGTTATTTTTTTTATTTTTTAGACACTTGTGTTGTTTTTAATGTAAACACATACAGTGGAGGCGCCGGGAACTACGTCAAATATTAAAGAAACAAATTTAATTTATAGATAAATTTAAATTTTCTTTTTAGGTAGATAAATAATTTTAACTCAAATAATTATTTAATTTTTGTAATTTTTGGATACTTGTGTTTTTTCAATGCAAGAAATACAGTGGAGGCGCCGGTTTTAATAGTAAAAATGAAAAAAAAAGTATCTCTTGTATAGTTTTGTGTAAATTTCCTAAAATCACACAAAACCTTGTAAATTTGCTCTCGTTCAACAATCATATTCATTCGGAATGTGGTCCACAGAGCCTAAAACCGAATGAGCATATTGTGTTTCCCGTACAGTAGCCCGAATTGGAAGTGTCTCTAAGCGGTAGGTAATCGAGGTTGGAAGGCACAATTTTCTACCTTGTTAGTTCCCGTTCGTTTTGGTTTCTCCCGACGCAATGGCGCAATATGTGTACCCAAGCACCAGCCTTTACTCTCGCTCTACCAATACAAAAGGGTTCGTGTTTCGTTCGTTTTTTCTGGTGATGTTAGCCCAGCATTCAGGTTACACATTTCTTCGGAAAATCACGATAAGTTAAAAACGAGAAAACGTCGCAACTCCAAAGTGGAATGTAACGCAGATTTTCTATCCAGAGTCCATAGGGAAATTTCACCCGAGCAGCAGCAGTGGCGCGTTTCCTCCTTCCGCTTCATTTCCAATCGATGCAAATAAGTTAGAATAACATACGCGCCAGCCACACAAGCAAATTCAACTGCAGGAAAGAAAATTTAACGAAACCTCGACGCGCACGCATGCATTAATATCAACGAGGCGATAGCCACAAAATAAGAATAAGAAATGAGCCAGTAACGAACGCAAAAAATACAAGAAATGCAAAGAATATCGGAAGCAGAAAGAATTCACACAACGTCTAAGGAAGTAAATAAAAAAACGACGTTCCAGAAATAGCACAGAGACAAAAACTCACACCAAAACAGTAAATATAAAAAGAAAAACAAAAAATACGTCAAACACACTAAAACAAAAAGAAAGTTTTTGCCTGTAAACTTTAAATCTGTTTGGTTTATAGAAAAAAAAACTCATTTAAAAAGAATCAGGTCACAAATTTATATAATTTATACATAAAACAAGATGTTAGGTGCAGATTTACATGTTAAAACATGTTAAAACAAACAAAAAACTTTGAAACTGACAAAACGAAAACTAAAAGTATTCGAAGCTATAAAAAACCTTCAAGTAATCTGTTTTTTCTTTCAAACATTCTTCCAAATGTTTGGAAAACTTTCGTCATTTACACGTTTAATACTTTGCACGGTTTATTCTCTTTCACAAACGCAAACTTGATGAAAAAATCAGTTGTTTTGGTTTTAATTCAATAAAATAAAAACAAAATGTTAGTTTAGTGGTGAACTACTGTACCAATATTACAATTACACAAAGCGCGAACCCAATTAGCCTGCGGGATGCGTAACTAAAGCAATCAAGCAAAATGTTGTTTGCGGTACAAACTAAAACATCATAAACTCAAAAAATCTAGGAACTGTAAACACCAAAACAAAGTTTTTACGTTATTTCATAAAAATGATGTAAATATTTTGTTGGGGCAATATAAATTATTATTTAGGAATGTATATTAACAAAATTAAAAACAAAACTTTGTTATGTTTTATAGTTTTTTCTATGTGGATGTAATACAGTGGAGGCGCCGGGTATTACTAAATTTTATTAAATAAATAATTAATTCTAAAGTATTTAGTTATTTTAAACGTTGTTTTAATATAGTATATACATGACTTTTAAATTTGTTGTACCTTAACGCGTTTAATGTTTTTTTAGCGGGAATGAAACGCCAACATATTTCTTGCATGGCGCATGCAAGCTTATGGGGCAAACGAGAGCAATTACCGCGTATTAATGGCGTCGTAAATTGTTGCGCAAAATGTAGAGAGTGTGGGTGCTTACCTGGCATTCGTAGGTGCCGTTGTCGCGCTTCTGCACGTACTTGATCTGCAAGGTCCAGTCGTCGGCGCCCTCGGCGTGCAAGACCTGGAATCGCTCGTCGTTGGTGTACGGGAACATGCCGGACGATAGAATGTGCCAATCGCGACGACGCACCCATGATATTTGCTGTAAACAATAGCATTATACACATTAGAAAATTTATGATTCCACAATATATTACTAAGGGTAATTTAAAGTTAATTTATGGATCGCAATTAATTTTTTTTGTTTTCCCCAAAAAGTAAATCAGGGTTTTATTGATTTTTATTTTAAATGCAGTTACAACGGTTGTATGTAAATATCGACGAGAGCAGAAAACTTAATTAATGCCTAAAATAAGAAATACAATATTATTGTTGTTTGCCCATCAGTCGCCAGAGGAGGAGGCGGCAGGGTTGTTGAGCCAGTGTACAAAGGATAATTATCATCACAAAGTGTTTGGCTCTGTTTTTGGACACGGATTTCGTTTGTTCCGGCGCGCTGGCTGCGTCGCCCAACTCAACTAATAGGGTTGGTTGCGCCGTCTTGCTCGCGGAGATTGAGATACTAATTTGCATGTTAAAGAGATGACGGATTCGCCGGCTGCTTTCGTCGCGCAAATGGACGCCAGGCGCGTTCGATGCTATTGCTTCAGATGGGAATATTCGGATTTGAAATGGCGCAGTGAAACGGGCTAGTTATTTAAACGACGACGGAGGAATATCATCCGAACGAGAAGGAGTCGCTGAGACACTGAGACGCGTCGCGTGGTGTCTCGTCGTTCGAAGAAAATGTCAGTGCGCGAGATGAGATGATTCGACGTTCAATGTTCGTCGTTTCCATCGCTTCTATTGCTTCAAATGCTACCAAACGCAAAGAAAACCAAGCAAACGGTAGGAAACGTTAGGAAGAATGTTTGTTGTGGATGTGGATTTACATGTATATATCTTCTAAGCGTTCGGGATGTTTCACAATAAATGTCAATCGGTGTCAATAGTAACAATAAAACCAAAATTGTTTTGTTACCATTGTTAATATTATTACTTTTATTATCGTTTTTATTCTTATTATATTTTATTACTCTACATCTTAGTTATTCTCTACTCTAACATTTTTTACTTTCCCACTCTCCACCACTCCGTTTTCTTTCATTTGACATCTTCTTTTCTGTCTCTGTCTATCCAAACTATTCATTTCCAAACTCTTTACTCAGTTACTACAATTCCTACCATCCCCCCTCCTTACTTTTACTACTCACCATTTGTCTTTTTAATGTCAAGTCCACCACTTTTTCGTTTTATGATATTCTTTATCTTCTCCAATAAATCAGTAATTTAAAATAATTAAATAATTTATTGCTTTAATTTGTAAATATTGAAAAGCGTAAAATTTATTGACACAAATTTTTATCTTTTGCTTTCGTGAAAAATGGCATAATATTCTAACATAAAAAATCGTTTTCTCGCCATCTTTAGCGGCGTTTTAAGCGTTTGGAACATTTGGAGCGTTCGAAGCGTTCCGAGCTTTCAGAACAGTAAAATATTGACGTTTATAAATCAACAGTCAAAGAATATGATAATCCAAAGACAAACGAAAAAAAAGGAGAAACAATAGAAACGAATAAAAACGCGAAAAATAAAATCCCGTTAGATATAATCTAACATAATTATTCTAGATTCACTTCACAAAACTTCACCGGTTTTCCCTGACTTATAATGTTTTCAATTCCTACAAAAAATTAACCTTCAACACGTTTGTTTGTTACTTACTTCGATTTTTTAAATTAAGTTAAAAACATAACCTTGACACAACCCACAATCATATTTTTTTGTATTAATTTTTTATGTTTTCCTAAGTAATTAAGTAAACTAAAAAATATTCTTATTAAAAAATTTATTAACAAAACAACGCAAATATTATGTGTAAAAACCAACGACTTAGTAATGTAAACAGGGCGTCAGTGACGATGGCCATTAATCATGTTTTCAGCATTGCTTTCTAACTTTCCGCCCATTTCCATGCTTTCACCCTAACAGCATGCATTGAACATTAACAACTTAACACAAACTACCCAAACCCATACTCGTTTTGAATTTTTATTGTTTGACTTTTTCCGTAAAAAGTTTACAACACATAGTATGTTGAGTCAAAATAAAATTATAATTTACCAGTTCAATAAAAAACGGTTGCAACAAAAACTTAAACTGTAGACAAACGCAGATTAGTCCTTTAACCGCATTAGGAAACATTAGCAAACTGTCGTCCTCCAAGAAAGTTTAATATCACCATGCTGACAATACGTGCGACCACATTTCCTATAGGCTTTCGTAAGGAAAGTTGCCTATCGACTTTGGTGACTTTCCGTTAATTTCCACTTCTTACGCACAAGTATAGCCCCGCCTTGGAAACGCGTGTCATGCTAATGCCACCCCGATAATAACAACAACGTAACCCAACAACAACCAACCAAACTACTTGCTAGTAGTAGCAACAAACGCTTTGGGGATCTCGCTTTGAGAAAACAAGAAGAAGTGTGAGGCAGCAGGCCACAAACGGTTAACGGTCGCTAACGGCCCCAGCACCAACGAGTGAAGAAGTGGGTCGGTGCGTCGTAAAACATTTTAGGATCGCTTAAAGACGAAGCTTTTAGAACTTAAAGCCTTAACAAACGTGATATCAACAAAACTATACCATAGCAGGACAAAGCTAAACAAAACAATAACAAAACTAACAAAAGAAACATTAAAAATTAAAAATAACGCGCGATTTGTTCAATTAGGTGTTTGTGCATACACGCGCGTGCAAGCGTGCACAGGCGCGTGCAAGCGCAACTACATTCAAAATCCTTATCTTTATAATATTCTATGTCATACGGTATTAGATGTGATAGAAATAATAAATAACCAAAATATTTTTTTGTTTTGGGATATAAATTTTAATACCATGTCCTTGCGCAAGAATTTTTGGGTTTGCTTCAAGTGTAGCGTTTGGGTGGTAGCCGAAAATCAGTCGCACGTTTCGCAGGCATATATACATAAAACTTTGTGTGCTCCCAGGGTATTGATTTCAAGCGGCGAAGGACGTAGTCGCAGCTCGAGCCTTTTGCTCAAGCCGTAAACCGAACAGATGAAAGAGGACAGAATTGCGCTTCAAGTTCTGGTGCCATTACGATGGGCCCCGGCTGTAAGTAAGGCCAGTAGCCGTCGCGGCGGTCTGTGCTTTTTATAGAAATGTTATGAAGTTGCTGTTTGCAGCAAGTGACTCACACCCTTTCCAACTAAGGTAATGTGAATGGGCAACTCGTATGATACGGCAATGCACGTGGCTTACAAAAAAAAAAACGAACATTCCTGCAGACGTGCAGAGTGTTGTTGACTCCAACACAGTATAGATGTCATCTCTTATTATGTGAGAAAACGTTAAATTTTTATTTTAATAATAAAAATTTTGTACAAAATTTCCTGCGATTTGCGCGATTTACGCGACTATACGGTTTATGCAAGCGCGTGCAAGCGTGTATAGGCGCGTGCAAGCGCTAGTATTCTGTTTTTTTTTAACAAAAATAAATGTTAAATATGGTGTTGAAAATTTAGATAGAAAAAAAAAGTTGCGCGATTAATGCGACTATAGGATATATTGACGCGCAAGTAAGCGCTTGCAAGCGCGTATAACATAATCAAAATTTTATATCCGTTTGAGCAATACAATAACTTTACATTGAGTCCCACATTCAAAATTTAAAATATTTCACGATAATGTTTGGGCGTTGCATTAAACCGTTAGTTTTGTAAATAAATGTCACTCACAAATATTCTTTTTGCGCAAATAGTATGTAGCAGTTGCAGAGGTATGTGGGTTATTTTGGTTATTTGGATAATATTGCACACTCGTGTACCACAAACTGGAATGCATCGAGATTGCCGCACATATAATATTCGATTTTGTGCATTTGGTTGCATAAAGCGCAAGCGACGTTTACGATGCCAACGGGAAAACACGCCACCACCAACAGCAAAAGCTACCCAGCAGCAGGAGCAAAAACTCAATAACTGTTTAGCAATATGCACATTTATGCGCATTTCCTACCACTTTTGCCGGTATGCAACCCTCAGGTCAAAACCAAAACACGTGCACTATCACAATCACAAGTGACACTACTAGTATCACGATGTTTTACTCTTCGTACAATGAATACCACTACGCAACTGATTAATCCGTAATACCACTCAACATATTTTAATATAAATGTAACACAACCAAAAATGTACCAAAAGTTATTTGTTACTGAAGAATATCCAGTGGGAATTGGATGGGTGTGGATTACCACGTTGACGTTTGTGACTGTTACGTTGACACTCAGTGTACGCGAATAAACAAGTACATGAATACGTATTGGGAAAAGTCGAGTGGCACCAAGCGCGCTGCATATAAATATGAAATAAACGTTTGCGTTACGTTTTGCCGCGACGTTTGCAACTTCGTGACTTTATTTCCTCTTTGCGGTGGTGTGTTGCGCCCTGATGCTGTTTTTGCACTTGCGCGATTTTCACATCGGCATTGCAATAATGCTCCGCGTGTGTTTGTTTGTGGTTGGCGCGCCCTCCGATCGCTCGGATGCACTTTTCGGAAAACAAATCGAAATGAATATCAAGCAAACCGACGCAAATAAAATATGCGAACCGATCCAAGAGGCAAATTGCAAACTGAACCAACTATACAAATATTTGAAAAGTTTTTTGGACAAAATGTGTTTTTTTACCGAAAATACTTTAAACTTTTAGCACAACTCTAAATATTTTGTGTTTCGTGCTTAATTTTACGACATTTATGTACGATAACGATAACCTTGAATTTTTTTGTTGGTCCTTATAAAATGTTGGCCTACATTAGCTTACGTTATGGCAGACGTTCGTTTTCATCGCTAACGTTTTGACTGCCACAAGTTATAAAAAATAACTTCATATAAAAGTTTGCTTTATGTGCTTAGATATATGCCAACGTAACACATAAATAACCGACACTCGGATGCGAACGGAAAACAAACAATATTGAAAATATTGCAGGTAATATCAAATTTTATTTTATGACGGCTCACGCTGAGGACTGTAATAATATTCCACTGTTCTTCGAAGGTTTTTTCTTTATATTAAATTTCCTTCCGCACATTATTCATCCTTCTAGATATTCTATAGAGTCTAAAATCTAATATAAACCGTTGAGACATTAAAATATATATATCTACTTAAAATGATGTGCACCAAAACCTCCTGAATCAATCTTATCATTATCAATTTAAATATACTAAGTTATTCTAGAGTAATATAAATACCGAATTTAAAAAAATTAATTAGGCTAATGGTTTATATCAAAATTTAACTTACCTCTGTTCCTGCTAACGTTCGATCCATAGTATTCCTCGCATGGCAGTGTAAGTAAGCAGTAGCACCTAATTGAACCGTCACATTAGTGACGGTGTTATTTGTGTCAGCGCCCAAGGAATTCTCCGCTTTGGCATAATCTTCCCCAAAATTCGGATACCACAATTGACGCCACTCTGAGTATTTCTGCATATCGCGTTTTCCTGCAAACACAAAACATACAAATGTACCAATTAATTTTGGGGTAAATTTCTCCACACAGTTAATTCATCCTTATAATTTTAAATACACATTTACTGATCAACAAAAACAATTAAAATTTTCAAATAAAAAAAATTAAAAAAATTAAAAATTACGTAAATTTATTTTTGTAAATATAAATAAATTTATTATAACTTTGTATTAAATTATAACGACGTGGAATTTCATCACTGGTTGTGCAAAATGTATAAAATCCACGCAACAACCACTGGAGAAAAAAGAGGAAAATCACATGACTGGTACAATAGTGAGGGCTTAATTAAATTTAATTAAAACGCTTTGCAACGCGCGCAGTAGCAAACAAATGTGAAAAATCCACAGCAGGAATACACATACAAGCAGATTACATCCTAGCGTGACATATTTCTGTTTAAAAATATCGATTTGATCAATACAAAAGGTGATATAAAATGACAAACGTATGCAACCAACTATACGATGAGTAAATTGTAAAATTGTAAAATTGTAAAATTGTAAGCTTGCTACCCGCATTTCATTATTTTTAATGATTCACCTGGTCGCACAGCATTTGTCACTGATAAATCTACAATGTGTCGATTATTGGCTTTTATGTCGACCAATCGCTCGCATGTTCAATATGTCCATACATAATAAATGGGAGAATTTGTAAATTTGTTAATGTCATGCACGGCTTATCATCGCAGCCGACGATCAACAAAAATTCACCACCCTTGCTTATTGGATCGTCGCCAATTGGGTGAAACGGCGTTATTGCGTACTTGTTATTAATTAATATTTGTTGGCCCTGTCGTCCACTGTTCCCTCACAGGTCCGAAACTGACCGCTTTGCCCAGTTTTGTTCGTTTGGTGCACAACGTTCGAAAAGGTTACAGATTGCTGCGATTAATCAAAGTTAAAATTAACACAACTAGAGAAAACAGTTGCTAAACAAACAAACAAAATAAACTGAATTGCATTTGTTTATGCTCAAACTATACAAAACAAAATAAAACAAAACAAACATCAACAAGAAAAAAACTAAAAAGTAACAAATCAAAATTTGTTTGATTTCTTTTGATCTAGGATTACAATCACCGTCTGAGCCTGTGGTAATTAATGTCAAATAATTGTCCATTTATGACCACTGCGACAGGGTTGTTGTGTGGGCGCAGCATGATATAAAAGCGTTCATTATATGCATGGTTTGACGCTCGTCGCCATTATTAAATATTATGATTATTATTATCATTATGATCATCATTCTTGTTATGACCAACGCCAAATATTAATACACATTTGCTAATGCTTACCACAAATCAACATCATCGACTACATCATTCGAGCCAACAAGCAGCAGGTTAAAACAACGCATGGTCATTAACAAACCGAATTAACAAGCTGGTTTAAGTGCTGCGTTTGATATTTTGAATAATAGATTATATTTAGTTGCTGATAATCAGTTGTTAAACAAATGAATTAGGCTTGTTTATTTGCCCATTAACTATTTAATCAATTGTTTTTGTACTGTTGTTTACTTCCAATACATTTTGTTTTATAATACAAAACAAACAAAACAAACAAAATTCAAAATAAATTCATTTGTTTTATGTTGTTTTTGTTATATGTGACGTCAAAAACAAGTTTAAAATAGTTTGTGTGATAAAACTAAGCGTAAATACCAAATGTTCGCATGGTAGTTGTATAATTTAAAATTTATTACTTCACCCAACCCTGGAATGCGCTTGATTTCAAAGATACAAAGTCGATTCATCAACGTCGGCGGTAGAACGAAACGTCGCACGTCGGTTGCAGTTTGCAGTTTAATCTATCGCCACCCCAAAAGTTTACACCCCCCAAAGTTCAGTGAAATCTCATTATAAACACAAACAATCATAAAAATTTTACATTATTTCTTCAAACGATGATTGATTACTTTTTAATACTTCTATTCATTATTATATCACCTGCATTTTACACCCTAATAAACTTAAAGTGCTTTACAAATACGCGTATATTAATTTATGTTGCAAATCTGCTTTGTTGTCGCACAGCAAGAATTATATTGCAATATTTGTTTGTTTAACTAGATTATGCTTCTATGTTCCATGCGCAGATTGCAATCAACTCAAGACTACGTCAGAAATGTGAACATAACTTTCAGTTTCCTGTCAACTGCGAAGCCACAATACCACATAAAGTTTCCTGCTGCACCGTAGTCAACTATAGATTTTGGTTTGGTGAACCGTTGAGCAACAAGAACTTTGGTGTGCATTTGCAATGAACTGATTGAGTTTCCGAGAATCACTCAGCTATTAGCAGCCAACTGGTCAACGACAGCGATGTCTTTGATTAGCAGGCATCAATTCATTATTTGTCAACAGGCTGAAATTGGAGTCCATGTTCAACAATTTAACAAGATTACTACTCGTACGGTAATGATTTTATATTATTACCTGTAATAATGCAGAGTTTTGTTGGTGATATTTACAATTTTAGTATTTTACTAAAATTCTGCATCTGTCTCACTCGCACTTATAGTTTTAAGTAGTTAGTGTTATCCATGTGCGCGCAAAGCGCGCTCAAATAATTTACCATGAAGATTCAAACAAAAATAAAATTTTAGTTATTGAATTTGGTAAATTCGGTTTTAGCAGAAATTAGTTTGTGCACGATTCTCTTAGATTTTGTCTGCATCTGTTTCACTCGCACTTATAGAGTTAGGTAGCTTCAGCAATCCCAATGCCCACAAAGCGCGCTCAAAGACAAATAGTCCGCTATCTATACCAAGTATTTTAAAAATGTCTGATGATTAAGTCACAGTTTTTGCGAGAATCCTAAAGATTGCATCTCTTTCACTCGCACTTATAGCGCACAAGGCGCGCCCAAATAGGGAATTGATGGAACTTAAATTAAACATTTTTATATTCAGCAATACTTCGACAGAAAATTCTTAGAAAACATCTGTATCTATTTGTGTCACTTAAAAGGAAAGTAACGTTCACCAGATTTCTATGAGCTTTCCTTGGAATGCAAAAAGTTGTCTCTTTCACTTGAAAATATTGTAAATTCTTGTGCGCGCATAGCGACAACTTGAACATTTAATTAGTCTGAACCTGGTCTGAACACAAGCGTCATTTTTTATGCCTAAAATAATTTAGTAACCATTGATAATGTTACAAATATTTTGTTTAATAAAAACAGCCTGACGGGCTTTGTAAATGTCAAATTTATGATTTGAATTTCAAAAAATTGACGAGATTTAATCATCATACAAAATTTACTTAAAACCAAAACTTTTGAATTCAACTACTAATCATGATGAACATTCCAATCGACAATGAGCCGGTAATACTCGACGTAGAAGATCCAAACGCACCCCCTATGCAATTAGCATACTACGAACCCAGCGAAGACGATTTCGGTCGACGAAAACCCAAACAAGCAAGCAAATCACTCGATCTACATACACAAAATAGCAACAACGACAACACAAGCTCATGGCATGTGATCAACTCGAAGCAAAAACAAAACCAAGCGGAAAAACGATTCCCCCAACCAAAAACGTCAATACAAACCAGTTGCAACAATAACAATTGTGCTTGTCGACCGGAAGACTTTCGACCAGTTGAAGGTAAAACAGCCACCGTTTCGTCAATGCACTCAACAAAAACGGACTTCAATCCTCGACTAAGTTTAAACTTAAAAAGCAGATGCAATTACCGGTATATGTTGGAAGCATTGCTGACGAACGCAATGGCAACCGAGATGGATGCCAATGATTCTCATCGCAAATTGTATCTTGATTATAATTCAGTCAACACGTGTCTGGAGTATATATCGCAATATTTAGATTGTGTCAGTCTGGAAGCACGGAGTCTGTCGCGGCTTTGTTCGCATATAGCAAATACCAAACTAGGATACACTAATTCTTCTTCGGATTCGTGTACGATGGCTTTAATGTTAAATCAACTTGGCGGCAATGATTATAGTGGATATTATTGGATGAACAAAGAAATCGCTAGTGAATTGAAAGTTAACAATGAAATCGAAAACGCAATTGTTGACTACGCCGAGAAGAAGAAAGATTTTCACACTGCCATTTCAAATATGCGAATGATTATTGATACGAATTATACGACAATTCAATTACAAAAATTGCGAAAACAATTTGAGGTTATACAAAATCAATTTGCGCATAGTAGGAAACGATTGGAGAATAAACTACCGAAAATAATCGCACAAAAGAAACAATTACTGGTTAATACATTCGGGATGCTTGCAGAAGATATGCAAACTGTTGCCAATAGTAAAAATGATTTTTCATTGGTATGTCAACATTTAGAAAGTAGTTTAATGGAAACTGTGGGTAAATCAACATCGATACCTACAATTCCAAGAAATGATGTTACAGATGATGAAGATGCAACTACTGTGGGGATGTCTACAAATAAAATTTTAAAACAATAAATATTTTTAACGTAAACACCTTGTATGTTTCAATTAAAGGCAAAATTAGTGATCTCAAAAAAAAATTGACCATTGCATCAAACTAATCTTGGATCAATTGGGTAAATTGCAATAACGCGCGTTTAGATAGTAAACAAATACGGTGGATGCGCCGGTCATTTAACCATAAGACCATAGGCAACCAAACGAACACCGGCGGTTGCAAACTGCTGGCATGACGCGAATCAGATGAAGCGGATGAAGCGCACAGGCCACACGCATCAATGGATTCATCAGGCTGAAAGCCAGCAGCTACAGGCACACAAAATGGTAATATCCACGAATGGGAAGCGTAAAGAGTGGAGAGTATGCGAAATGTAGTATGTATGAGTAGTGTTAAATGAGAAATGGAAATCGAAATGGAAATCCACATGCAAATTTCAGATTTTGCATTTCATATTACGATCGTGGGGAAAAGGGGGCAAAGGAGACGGTTGGAACGCGAGGTATTCAAGATTAATTGCAGATAATTATAACGATGTCGATTATTAACCGATATGTTAATTAATCATGACGTCGTGCCCTTTTCCCTAACTAATCTTTGAAATGGTTGCACAGTCGATGTTGTGAATGGATTTGCATATAACATATAATGTCAATTGCAAGCGTTCATTAATTTACATAACCAATACAGATAAGTGATCGTTAAATTAATTATTTGGAGCATTTTAAATACAACAGAATAAAAAGTACTAATACCGCCATCTGTGTGTTAAAAGTTTAAGTTTTATTTTTTGAACAAACAGATGGCGTTAGTAGAAAAAAAATGTGGAACTTATGTTGTGGGAAACTGCAGACATTTCATTGATTTTTACAAAACAGAATAAAACTATGACGAAAACAAATAGGATAGATAAAAAATAAAAACCAATACAAAAATAAAAATCAAGTTAAAAAAATCAAGAAGTTTGGCAACCGGAACAAGAGGCGGCACAACCGGGAACCAGGTCCAAAGAGAATCAAGCTTGAAGGAAGTAGAACTACTACCAGTGGAACACACACTTTAAGCGTGTGACGGAGGCGGCAGCAGTGGCAGAGTTTGTTAGAGTTACAACAGTGCTTTTAGTAGGAGTTTTCTGGTTGGATCGAAGTTTACTTTTGTTTCTAGCGCGGCGCAACGCTTAGAAAAACGACACAAAAAATTCGCCAACGTTAAAAATAACATCGAAAGGGAACGGCACAAAAATACCTAACAAGACCACGCCGGGGCCCTTGCGCTGAGTAAATAAAATATAAAAACATTTTATTCGGTGCTTGCTTGGCGCGGCTCTGTTTCTCCGCGTTTTAATTCCAACGATTTTGTTCGTGTTTGTTGACGTTGGTGTTTTTCTGTATCCGCTGCAAATTGCAGGAAATGCCACATGGTAAAAACAGTTTAAACAAATTAAATGTCTGCGAAGCAAGATAAGACACCGCTGAAGGGGTGAATTTAACTTTATTCGTTATGAAAATTCAGAAGAAATAACAAAAAAAATTAAATGTTTCAAAACACAGATGGCGTTAGTTGATGTGTGTGTGTTAGTTTAATAAATTCTTGGTTTAATTTCATAAATTGATGAAAAATGATGATGCAAAGATGAACATCACAAGACTATCAATATATTTTACATTTCTATTGGCAAAACGGAAACTTCTGTAACGCACACACATGAAAAATCATAGGAACGTGTTGAAAGTTGAATAAGATTGACTGAGTGCTCAGCGCCTCTAGTATCTGCACTTTCGAAATGAAAAATGATTGTCAATACAAAATCCGCGCGCGCTGGCTGCTGCGTAGTGTTCAGTGGACCGCGAAAATATTTGCTCCACTTGCTTTTTCCAAACGCTGGTTGGGGGGTAGCCCAACCACTCCCCCCCTAAAACGCACCTTTCCAACATCGAAACCACATGGAAACGAAAGTAGAGAGATATTTTGGTGATACATAACAACTTGCCATCGCTCTAGCATCGCTCTCATGAGAATCGCATCTTTTTATCGTTTCTCTTCCTTCTTCTTTCGCCCTTCACCTCTTCTACTCGTGCCTCATCTACGCGCAACGAGTCGAGGTTCCGGTTTACGTTTTGCGTTCGCGTTGTATGCATAACGGGAGTTCATAAATAATCCTTTGATATCTTTTTAGTCGCCCGGCGCGCTCGTTTGTTCATCGAGAGGCGTTCCTAGATGGCGTTTGCTCTTACGCCTCACAATGCAATAACAAATCGTTTACATAAATCACATTTATTACGTTTGAGACTTTATTCTTTTGTTATGAATGTAATGTATAAATTGATTACACTAAATCACAATCAAATTAAATTAGAAATAATTTTCCTTCACTTTAAATATTGTTAGATATTGTTATTTTTTTTAGGTATAGTAAATTAAGGGAAGGTTTAGAAGTGTTATATTACATTTGTGTGCATTTTCAACAAACCGAGCGTCGGCGTCGTTTCTAGTCCGCCGCACTGCATTAAATTTACGTTTTATTGCTTTGCATTGCTAGCACAAGCGCAAAGTTATCGATATCGGGTTAGATTTTATTTATGTCGGCGATTTACAAGCGACGAGCATAAACTAAACTAAAGAAAAACCTAAGAAAAAAATATAAAGTCGTTGTGACATTTTCGGCAGCAGCAAATAGCAAAAGTGGCCAAGGCAACTTGTACCAAAACGTTCAAGTAATTGCATCCGAGCATGGAAGGACGAACATGAACGAGCCAAACTTACCGACTGCATACTGTATTAGTGTACTAGATAGAAGAGGAAGTACATAGCGACGAGTTTAAGTATACATACTGCATAGTATACACGGTTAAAGTGCTCTGGATTAGAGTTTAAAATATGGGCATTTATAAGTTTGTCCCAACTTATATTACAGCTCCAAAAGTACCCAAATATGAAATTTACAACGATACGTTATCATCGAGTTTTCAATACTTGTATTTATGCAACTTACATTTATTTACATTTCTACATAATCTCCATGAACGCAAATAAACAAAAAGTTACAACATTGTTTTATTCATACACGCGTTAATATACAGTGGAGGCGCCGGGTTTCAAAAGCCCGGCACCTCCACCTTATGCACAAAACATTTTTAAAAATAACATAAAAATAAAATGTTTGGTAGTGCAAAATAAAAATTTAAAAAATAAAAGAAAAACGTGGAAGTGGAACTAAACAAATTCGAAATCTTTGCATGTAGAATCGTACATTACATACGCCGGATACATTACGCGCGTATTTTCCATTATCTTATTTCCACCGTATTTCCACAGACCTTTTCTTTGTGGTTTATGTAAAAGACGCTTCTGCGGTTTGCGCATAAAAGAACAAAAAACGACCGACTTGAATTTGAATGAGATTCGAGAGTATTTATGACTTTTAATGCTTGCAGCTTGCAGATAACTTAACATCTGTAGAATTTACGAATGTCCACACAAAATTATATATTTTATAAGATCTATTTTTGTGAAAAAATTATTATTTATTATAAAGTCGTAATTATTTATAAATAAAAGTCATGTGTGTGTGACAAGTCGTTTGATATGCATGGCAGGCTTGGATTACTGTTTAAAAAATTTATCCGTTCTAGTGAGCACGCTTGCTGAAGCGTCATCAAGCTAACACTCCCGCCCTCTCTAGGGGAATGGTGTACCATACACGTTATGATCTTCCACTGAACAAACAGATGTACAACGAGTACTAACACACGAGTAGCGGGTTGTAACGTTAGCAGTGTGGACTAGTTTTGCAGTTTTCAAGACTTGTAGAGCGTGTAGGTCGCTCACAAAGATCACTCCTGCGTTACCAGTGTCATTTTCTATGAAAGATATAGAGATAACAATGTGCAAAGGTCATTCACTCTTTGCGGGTCACTACACATGCAATTTTTATACTTTAATCTTAGAATTTCCTACAAAAATACAAGACAAGTTTAAACATAAATATTAAGTTAAATTTTGTACAATTTAAAAAAAAATTAAAGTTAAAAAAATTGTAACACTCTGTATATTTGTATTAATATATTTGTAATATCAACCACAATTTAAATTTATATTTATTTGTATAATTTATTTTGTCAACAATAAAAACAGTCATAAGTGTTCTACGCAAAGTTTTTTTTTGTTTTTCAAAGGACGTGTAGGGTGAATGACGAACTCAAATGGCAATAAACGACTCCCATAAAAAAACAACTTTGGGGTCGTAGCGAGAAGCGCATTCACGGGTGCTATTCGAATAATCGCTTGTGGTTTGGAAAATTTAGAGATAGTAGCATGAAGAAAAAAAAACAACGACTAAATTGCGTGTGGTTTATAAACAAAAACCTTGTAGAATATGTTCCATATAAAATTATATTTAAGTAAATTCAATTATACGGTTTATTGTAAACAATAAAAAAAATATACATTTTGAGAAAAAAAAATTACATGCGGTAATATATAGTGGAGGCGCCGGGCGCCAGTAAAACCCGGCGCCTCCACTAGATTAAACTCAATACAAAATATGCTTTAAATTCTGTAAATTAGTTTTTAATGTAACTATAAATTCTCGGTTATAAACCATTTTTGGTGTTAAAAGTTGACGTAAATTAACTTCACTTTAATGGCACTCGCATTGAATTGAGCGTTAATGACGTTAATTGGCAGAGTTTATAGAATTTTGTAAACTGTCAATACCAAACACTCAACTTCATATTATAAAATGTAATGCAGTTGACAATTTCATCTTGAAATGTTAAAACACTTGTTGTGTTTCACTGTTTGCATATGATTATTACGTGAAAAGAACTTTAAATATAACTTTAAATCGAATTTAATTGTATTTATGCGTTAAAGTGCAAAGTTGTGCCAAAGCTTCATACGCCATAATTGGAATTTCTCGGCACAGTGGCAAAGCGCACAAATGTTTTTCGCAAATTTCGTCAAACTTGTGAAAAGTTTCAGTTTTACACGCGTACTTTGCGAGAATGGTTTTTCCGCGCACACGTTTCGCAATGCAAAACTAGTAATGAACACATACCACGCTACTCAAACGTCCATCTAGCGTTAATGGACTTTTCACTGAGTTTTACAGCACTTTTTTTCAAAAACAAAGTTTCAAAACTATTTTTTAAGCTTATGAAATGAAATCTAAATATTTTATTTCTAAATAAGTTTTGTAAGTTTGTGTGAAGACTAAAATTTATATGTTAAAACTTTAATCGTTGTATACTTCTCTAGCCACCTATGAATATAAAGTCACTATTATTACGTAAAGACAAAAATGTTAGCTTCCTGAACGCAGCATGGGCCAAAAATAAACATTACACTGTTTCGTCCTGGCTGTGAAACAATGCGCGCTGGAAAACGCGTTGAAGCATCGTCCATGGTTTCAACGCGCCCTCTCTCGCTGAGCATAAACACATCGCGTAACGCAGGGCGAGCTCACTGCGTTTAAATATTAAAACACTAAATTAAAAGCGCGCGGCGCGCCCGCGCCACTATAAAATTCAATTAACCTTGCGCTAACTTATTTATTTGCGCCGGAATTAGTGCAGAACGGTTAATTTCATCTCGCGATGCTCATGCCCCGTGCGAGTGCGCGCCCGTTTGTGATGTGCATTGTTGTTTTGTCCAACAATACACCGTAACAATGTACCTTTTACTGGCGCATACTGGAGTATAAACGCCAACCTTGCAGAAACTACTGGCGTTCTATATTTGCCGAAATAATCAAGAAGCAGAGAGCCTTGACTTGCAAAACAACTAGGACAATAGGGCAATCATGAACCGTTAAATTAAAAAAAAATTAACAATACAAAACGACAAAACGAAATTTGTTTAGACACACACGATAGTAAACTAAATATATTTTTGTTAAATAATTGTCTCTTCAACAGAAACAAACGACTTAAAGTTTTCCACAGAACGTCACATTCTTGGAGAGACGCTGCTGAACTTTTCTAATTTAAATTTTACTCTTCGACGCGGCCTCCTTTTCCGTTTCTGGACTAATGCAACAAACATAAAAGGAGCACTCATGATGGCCCTGCGACGCCGCCGACAGGACCAAACGACGTCTTTAGCATTGGCAGACGTTTCACTCCGCGGGGTCGTAAAGAGACAAAGCATTCGTGCAAGATTGCGAGCGGCGCGCAAATGACAGCGATATTGTTTCGGCGAGACTTGGCTCCTACTTGTATCTGTTTCATGTTTGGGGCGCGTCAAGTTTCACGTTTTTATTTTTTGGTCGTTTCGTATAACGCCGTTGTGAAAAAGGTAGGTTGCTGTCGGTGTGTGTATTTGCGTTCGCTTGAGAACAATTCATCGCGACGCTTAGCCGGCTGCACTTTGCATTCAACGGCGCGTTTTTCATTTCTCGACGACGACTTTAAATTAAAGTGGGAATACTTGTCGACAACAAATCATTTCTTGAAGTTTATAAAAATTTTAATAAACGTCATCAACACATTTTGGTAAAATAAACAATACCAGTGTTAGAGCAAAATAAATTTTTTGGTAGGATTTAAAAATTACACGCGTTGGTATACAGTGGAGGCGCCGGGTACAATTAAAAACATTAAAATTCTCGGCTCCTCCACTATATGTTCAAAACTAGTTTTTGAGTAAAAAAAAATAATTTAGTGAAAAACTTACTGATATCCATGGAAGTTGTAAGCATAATCGGTGGTATCCATAAAAGAAATACAAAACGCCAGTATTCCAATGTTTTTTTCGCCATCTGTAACAAAATAAATTGTTGTTAATACATTATCTATAAATAATTACTAAAGTTCACTAAAGTTCAATTAAAAAGTGTTGCTGTAAATTATGTGTAAACATCACTCCATCTTGATTATTTCACATACCATTTGCTATTTAGTCAATAGATTTGTAAGGTTTTTGTTTACATTTTTACCATCCAGCGCATTCTTTTCCCCTAAAATATGCATTTTCGCAAAATTGAAACGTCACTATCAATTTATCAATATGCGCGCGTAAAGTGTATTTATTCAGCGGCGACGTTGGGTGGGTGTTTGCACACAATGTGGCGCATTGTGTGCGCTGGTCGAGCGTGATAAATCCGCGCCGCCACCCAACGCTGCACCCTTGTACCTCTCGCCGGCCCCGCGGGCTCCTGTCACATATGCTTTGCGTTCGAACGCTCTGGCAAATAATAAAATATTCCCGGATTGAATATGGGCGTCAACGTTGACCGCCTCCAACGCTAAACTCTTACGCTTGAATTTCCAAAAACAGCCAACACACACCTACACAATTGTATGCACAACGGCGAAAGTATTGTTACATATCAATTATGCTTAACAAACAATAGGAAGCAAGAGCAGACAATTGTGAAATGTTGATAAACCCTAACAAACCCTATCAGGGTAGTGTGGTAGTGTATACAACCGCTATGTTTCCCATGTTTATTAGTCCTTTCGAACATGCATGATTATAAGCAAATGTTACAAAATGGCGGCGGCAGTAAACTCTGTCGAATTTGATGAATCTGATGGATGTTTGTACCGTTAGGGGGAGTTGATCCGCAACGGACCCGATTGTAACTGGTAACGACGGATGTGGTCAAACACATGCGGCCATGATTAATGTTGAACATAATTAGGCATCGCATTTATGCTTTTATAGATTTTACACATTAAATTCAATGATTTGACCTTGTAATTTTAGTTTTGTATGCAATTAAAATTTAATATTAATGATTGTGTTTTATACTTATTAAAACAATCAAATCCTGCAAATTCTGGCCTAGAATGTTCATTTATATTTATGAGAATTACATTTTTGCACAAAAAGTCAAAATATTTTGTGCACGAACAAAACAAAAATTTTAGGGTTGGTGAAATGATTTGAACTTTTAACACAATGAAGGTAAAAAACTGCAGGATTCCGTGTTGTTCAACTTTAACTTGTGCATTTAATGATTTTTCGTATTCAGTTCCATTCCAATTTAATCCAATGTTATTATTAAAATTCAAGTTAAATTGTATTTGTTTGATATTTTACTTATTAAAACAAAACAAAACAAAGAAGATACAAAAACAACTAAATACAATCCTTATTTACTAAATAAAAAATAATAAACAAAAACTAAAAAACAAACGAAATACGAGTAGTGAGTGAAATCAATCAAACAGTATTTTCCCAAAAACAATTGCGCAATTGCTTTCGGGAATAAACCACCATTGAAAATCGAAATTGTCGCGCTTTGGTTAATGTTCATTGCGTTTTCGCTCTTACTTACCCGAATAAAGGCAAAAGGGCACAGTAACTTGCAACTTTCACAGCTGTGCGAAGCGTAATTTTCTCTCCCCCAAAATACCATTGTACGTTTAAGCGAACGCGCCTGAGAGTTAAACCTGTCAGCCATGGATGAAAGCGCGCTGCGGTTTGGCCTATTTAGCTACTGCCACACAACACCCCCAGTCGTTTCGTGTTGCTCGGTTCCTTAAAGCTTGCAACTCTTAGATACAAACGCGTAGAGAACTAGAGAACTAGCAAAGAAGCCAACTCCTTCTAACTGTGCTGCTTAAATAAATAATAAATTCTTAGAAACAAGCGCCGGAAATCAACATCGATCAAATATCATGTTGTTAGTATCATTTAAGTTTAATACATTCAAATATTTTATTTAGAAAGAATAATTTATATTTTATTGAGTAGAGTTCTTTCGCAAACCTATAAAAAAACAATAAAACAAAACAGAAACAAAAGAGTTATGCAGCATTTGTTTTTATAGGTCAAAATTTAAAATAAAACACGTTTGTGAACCAAACTATGAACAATCTAAACTTTCTACGAATAATATTGAACGAAAAATCAACATTCTAACCGTTCGTTTCATTTAATTTCACTCCAACAGTAAGTAAAACAAAGCCCAAGTAAACATACAGCAAAAAATGTTTGTGGTATCAACAAATTTTACAATAAAAAAGTTTGAAACATTGTAACCTTTTTGTCAGAAAAATTACAAGTACAGTTTTGTAATATTTTCTATACAAAAAAAACAATTTTAATAAAACAGTAAATAAAGATTAATGTTAATGTAATTTATTAATTAATACAATCAATTATAATAGTATACTACATTGGTAATAATACTAACAATATTAATAAATAAGTTCGGTATGCATTAAATCCATATTTTAAAGCAAACAAGCCTAAAGCGCTGGCTCGAAGTTTAGTAGACCAAATATAGCGCGCGTAATTCACACAATAGAATAATATATATATTCGATTTATATCTACCAATGCCATTAATTCAACTCGTTTTAATACACTCGTTTAAATTTATTCGTTCAAAATCATTATTTTCCTCCGGTTTTTAATTCGAATTCGGTTTTGTTAAGAACAATACGTTTTTGTGTATCAGCGTTCTTTTATTCGCTGGTGAAATTAAAATACAACCCGGAAAATGATTTTATTATGCATCATGGTCGAGAATATTACGCAAATGGAAAATTGCATTGGAATTAAAATCAATTTTTAAAAAACATATGTCGTTATTTTAATTATTTCATGTTTAATTACAAACAATTACATGCATGTTGTATTTATTTTCATCATTTTATTTCAACTGCAATTAACAATTTAATTAATATTATCTTCAAAAACATTAATTAGTAAATAATTAATTTGTTTTTTTTATTTAGCTTGCTGCGGTTGAAACTACCTAAAACTTCAATTGTTTTTTTTAACTGATAAGTTATCACTTGTTATTGATAAAACAAATGATCTGTTTTACTGCAAAGCAAACAAAACAAAAGTAATACAACTAAAACAAAACTTGTTTGATTTGTTGTGTATATAATACGTAATTCGTTTGGTTGTTATTTTTTGTTTTTGAACATTCACCCAATATTGTAATGTGATACGGTTGTTTGTGAACACGTGGATCCTGCAGGTTTAACTTACAAAGCGTTCACTTCTTGTTTGTTAATCATTAAACGTTCGTAATGCGTTTCTGAGTGTAAATTAATAAATTCGTCGACGAACGTCGGCACTTTGTGTGCGCCGCCACGTCCCAGGACCTGTTTGTTGGTACGCAAAAGGATACGGGTGAAAGGTAAGTACTTCATGTGTGTGCGGTGTGTGGTCCGGAAACAATTAAAACCCGCAGGCAAAAAATAAAATAGCAACCCAAGCAGTACAAGAACATTGTGGGCGAGAGAAGAAAAGGTAAGGAATAAAACCTGCACAGCACACACGAGGAAGCGTCAACTCAAGAATGAAATAAAAGTGTAAACTTGTTTGTTTCCGGTTATCTGGTTCAAACGTTTATAATTTAAACAATATATCTACGATGTAAAACGTCAAAAATATTTGGTAACAAAATAATTTCATTTGTTTTATTTTCGAGTTTTATCTTTTGTTTTTTGTTGTTGTTAGTTTGTTACAAGTCGCTTGACCGTCGTTGATCCTTTCCATATTTTTTGCACTCCTCGAGTACTACTGCTGCTGACCGCGGTCATAGCAGCAGCAACAAAGTCCTTTCTGTTTTTTTCTCCCACGGCCGCTTGTGCAACTTTTTGTTCTTGTGTTTTTCCAGAGCGACAGGGCGAATGTGCCCGACACAGAAATAAATTCGAGCACCCGCACGCGAATAAACACGTACGCATCGCACGAGTTACTTATGTCCCTGTCCCCGTATTTTTTGGTGCGCCATGAAAAAAAGGAGCACGACGAAAAGTACAATGTGGCACACACAAAGATAGAGTGCGACCCATCGCGCGTATATCTCCTCCGCATGCGTTTTGGGACTTTGTGCGCGGCCTCTGCTTTCCCTTTTATGCGCGCGTCCCGCATAAAATCCTTGCCGGCTTGCGTAACCAGCTCTCGTCAACTGGGATTCGCCAAACAGGATTTGCAAACAATTTACACCGATTGCCGCCGGCGTGTGTATGCAATGTAAAAAAGGACCTTAACAGAAAATTATGAGAAATTCAAATTGTAATTTGAAACAAATTATGCCCAAATCCCTTGATAATAAATTAACAATTTGTTTTTTTATGTAATAAATTATTCCTGCTCATCCCCTGGAGGCAAAAAAAAACAAACAAAATTTGTGTTTTTTGTTTTTATTTTAATCCGTTTGGGTAAAAACAAAAATGTATACGTCAGTTAAGTATCAGGGTACTCAAGCTCATCCAACAATTTTACGATCCCATTCACTAGCACTCCTTGTTCTCATCCGCGAGAGCTCGCCACCGTCGTAGTTTCAATGGCAGCGCGGTATTCGGCTAATGGGCGCAAATAATTTCGTTATCATTTTACGCTCCGGCGTGTAACGGTTTAATGGTTCGCACACGATAATGCTAAACGAAGTATACATGCCAGGTCGCAACAACGTTGAACATTTAATAACAATAACTATAATAAACATAATAAATGCTCGCCAATGTGCATGCTCCACTAGACGTCAATGAAGCGCGTTGCAAAGCGTAAATTTTAACTGAAAAACCACCCTTTTCTTATTTACCTAAAAAAAAAAACCACGTTTACAATTTAAATTGGTTCATCTATTTGACTATAGATGGCGTTAGTATACCAGCAAAACACTACCTTACACAACGAATTGAACATTCTCTTTGAGAAACTCTTCTTTTTAACTTGTTTGCTAGTCAAGTTCTTCGTCTACCTCTTCCGCGATCGTATGTAACGAGTACTCCTTTAAAGTTTTGCGAAACGGAAATTTAGAAAGTGACGTAGAAGAGAGTAAATTAAATTTTGTGTTGCGCTTGCAAAACTCGACTTCTTCTAGCGTTCATACAAGTAGAGGGATGGTAACAGTAAAAGCAAACGCGATACGTGTATGTAAACGATAATATAAATGCAAACCTAAACGAGTAAGTAGCGTGTACGAGCGAGCAGCGCGTTTAGAGGCGTTTAAACTTTGACGAAGAGGCGGTGATGGCAACTTTCCGGTATGGTGTGGCTGGCTAGCAGGATATCCTGCCGAACGCGTGCTTACACCTTGAAATAAATGTATCTATTGCACCCTCGCTAAATGTATCCGTTAAAAATGAATTATGAACCCTTCTTTCCACTTGTACGAAAAAAAAAACAACTGAAACATCACAAAGGTAAAAAAACAAAAACAAAAGCTGTTAAGTGTGAAAAGTTACGAATGACGCACAAAGAAGACACGACGATTGTAAGTAGAATAGAAATTTGTCTCATTTCTAAGCTACTTCCCTTCAAACATTTTAAAGGACTACCCTGAATAAATAAGTTTTCTTTGTTTGTGATAGTTTGCTTGCGAAACGAGCTGATATTAAAAGCATTGACGCACAGAGCTTTGGCAAAGTAAAGCGCCAAACGTCAAAGCAAGATGAACGACTGTGTGTAGCCAAGGAAGTTGGAGGAACGCAATGAATGTACAAATGAAGAATCAAGCGCGAAAAGCAAAGGAACGTTCTTCACTCTTTGCGAGCGAGGAAGGCGTGCAATGCGAAGAAACTCGAAACATATCACAATTAATCACGCGCACACGTTCCACGTTCATGAAAGACTGCGACGAAGGACAACAACAACACAGAAGCGACGCATTGTCAACGTGCGAGCGACTCCCTGGGCGTCACTTCCCATCCACCACAAACCGTTAGTGATAATGTATATCAGTAACACACACCTACAAAGAAACACTTGGATAGTACTTCATACCCTTATACATAATTTATAGGTCACAACGTCACAATGTCACATTGTTGGAATGAATGAAGAAATTTAGAAATAAGTAATTTTGTATTTGACTGTTGGAATCCTAAGAGTTAATGTGAAAGTGTCGCCGGGAACCATAAAAACGATGAATTGATGTGAAACGGATGAGAACAAATGAGAAATTAATTGATGATTTAATTTATTTTTGTCTGCGTCCTGTCGAAACTCCTAAAGTTGCTTAATGAAATTTTGTTTAAGTGAAGCTTTTATTTTTTTTACAAAAATTGAAAATGTTTGGTTTATTTTTTTGTATTTTGTTTCTCATTTCGTCTTGTAACCTTAATGCTTTGTTTGTTACGCGATGTTATGAACGTTTTTGTGTTTGTACCAAACTTAACCTAAAAAGGAGACGCAAAAAATTGCAAAGCATGCGAGCCTGAGTGGTACAAGCAAGTGGCGATGGCGGTGATTTAGAGTAGTTAAGCAATAAACGATCCAAATAGACAAAAAAATTGTACATAGAAAAAAAATAACAAAAAAGTAAAGATGCCAAAAAGGATGATAAACAAAGACAACTCTAGTAAGCTTGGCTTGGTAATATAGAGATAGAGCACAAAATGGCTTAGAAACTAAGGAAGCAAGGATGCTTCATTTTCTAATTGAAAAAGAACAGTATACAGAGTGTTTTAAGTATAAAGAATTCACAAAAAACATGAAATTTTCAAAATAAAAATTAAAATTCTGTAGAGTAAATATTTGGGTTCTTAGCCTTTAAATAAGAGAGATGAACTCTAACGGCGAATAGCTAAAGTATAAGGTTCAAATGTAGTAATCTGCATTACCGACATCTTACGCTTAGTTACTGAACTACGAACAGTTTTTTAACTGAAAATATTAGAGTACGCACTGTATGTTGTAAGATTACGTTGGTGGGGTTTTTGCTGTGCGTAAAAGGCGTTTTAACTGATTGTGGAGTTAATTTCTTAATGCACACTACTTTCGCCGTACTCAGCTTCGCGCTGCTTCCGAAAGCGGAATGAACTCGTTGCTGGTCTTGTTCCCTCGCTATCCTGCTTCCGGGCGTCGAACACGTTTAGCCCTGAGCGTGGAAAATCTTTATACACGTGTTGAACAGGAAGCTCAAAGAAAAACAACTGAAAGTAACAAATAAACAGTTGAACAGAAAAAAAAGAACGTCAAAACTTTTTGTTAACACTTCGACACTTTTCTTGTGTTGTTTTGTTTTTGTTTGTAACTGTTTTAAAAAGTTCGAAAGCGTAATAAATTAAAAAACAATTTATTTAGATTATCTGATTGACGACCTGTTACCACATCATAATCCTTCATGCCAGAAACAATGCGGCAACGTATTCATCATAGTGTAACCTTACTATGTTTGTGCTGCTGCTGCACCGATTCCTGCCATCAGCACAAGTAATTCGCAACTCATCGATCCATTAGCTTTACTTGGCGAGTCGACGAAGTTGCATCACAACGACTACCTATTTTCTTGCTGCTCCCAACGGGGGACCAGAATGCATGCGACTCTAATCGATTATGATTGATCGCTTCAACACATCCGTCTACTTAGCGACGAAGCGTGCAATGCCCGGCGTCCCGAAGATATATAAAGCGACAATAATGAAGACAAAAGCGATGGCAGTTTCGAAAACGACCAACAAGAGGCGAAGATACGGCGACAGGCGACAAGTTTGAATTTCTCGCCACGGCCATGAGTGAAGGGACAGAGACTAGGGAGACTAGAGAGTCGGAAGCTGATAACTGATAAGACAAGATGACAACATCCAACAAGCAACTAAACATCAAACATTTGTACACAATGAATGACAGAGGACTCCAAGCTCTGTGTGAGAAATACAAACAAAACGAGAACAAAACCGCATGCTGCGATTAGGTAGGTGTATTAATTAATCAGTGACGGCCACGATGACAACATCACGAATACAGATTGGACGTTAACGGAAAATTGAATAAACACGTTTTGCGAGACTTTCCTGTTTAAGATTAACTTTTACTTGCGAAAATAAATACACAAAGTAACATTTTTAGGTTTGTAGCTTTTAACACCTTTTTATTTTATTATTCAATTTTTTGAAAGCTACCTCCCCTTCTACGTCATTGTGTACTTAACTTTATTATTATTATTACAAAAAACAAAAGTTAGAAATTACAACAAAAAAAAAACTCCCCAAACATTTTCTATTGAATTATGAGAACAAATAAAAAATATACGTGTAACACGCAAATTTGATATTTATTGTTTCAGGGGTCGAAACGTTGAAAAACGCTTGCAATTTTATTCTTTTCACAATGTTCCGCTTTGCCTTTTAGATTTTTCCTTTCTATAATTAATTTATTCATTTCATGAATGGAAATAAATGAGAAAGCAAAAATTTTTTGAATCAGGCGTTGAACTAATAAAGCACTAAACGTTTTCAACCCCCCTGAATTGTTTTTGCCGTCGACTGTAACTCTATATTTAATATTCTTTGTATTTAGGTTAACAAAAAACAAAAGCAAAACGTCTAGTTTGATATTTTGTTATTTTAATTCATAGCATTTGTTTCGTTTTGATTTGTCAATATGCAAGATTCGTATCGAAGCAAAGTATAAAACAAAAGAATGATTTACCAACACGAAATGTTAAGTTCTAGGAAGTCAAGGACATCTGGGTATTATATTCGCTGGTGACCTACATAAAAATGTGATTTCCTTATTTCTCCATTTCCTATAAAAGCATTCGATTGCAGGAAGCCGATTGAGCAAGGTTTAATGTAAAAGAGTGAGAAATGGAAAACTCAAATTCCGGTATCGCCCTACGAACGCTAAGATAGTGGGCTGTCGTCGTGTGGCGTGCGAGGTGTGACGCGGGAAAAGTTCGCTCAGTGGAAATTCCAATTCAATTTCCGCGTATGTCCCCGCCGGGAATAGAACCGCCGCCACAGCCACAGCGACTACCCACTGCCCGTCGGCGGACTGTCCGCATGTATCGATTGCAAATTCGCGCGCCAGCAGCTAACGTCGTTAGCAAGGCGAGCAAACCTCAAATGTCTATGCTGATGGCCCACTATCGACACTAGTGCACCATTTCACCGGGCGGATATGGGCGGACAGGGCGAGTAGTTATTCTAACGACTTATCAATGTTACTTACAATCATCACTTCATATTATTAAAAGAAAACACGTGGAAATAAAACTCCCAAATAGTAAATTCAAAATTAAGTTATCATATGTTTGGTTTTGTGCGTTAATTCGTTAAATTTGTGCACAATAAAAATCAATTTAAACCAAATTGTGTAACAAATCGTTATAGTATTTAACGACTAAACGAATTTTCAATACCCAATGGACTTTCCATTCCTCCCATCCCTTTACCTTTGATCCCCAACTCCCTATTTCCAGTTTTTCTGCCTGTAACGATCGTTGCGTTAACGTTGGCATCCGATGCTGCAATTGACGGGCGAAATGTAAATATTTATTGGATTAATTAATTTTTCCAACTTCATTTGCAACGCTCTGTCGACTGTCGGTGTAGTCCTTAATTTCTTTCCTTCAAAAAAAATCCTAAGCATCCTGAACATTCCAAACCACTTAAAATAAAATTCAGCTATATAAACGTACAAGATTTGGAGGAATACTTTAATCCATCATGTGAAATAAATTACTAAAATGATAGCACATAACTGGTTTCTCATTTAGTAATACCTGGCTTAACTGCATCCCATAGCGGTACCTACGAGGCTGGAAGAGCAACGTCCTTCAGCCCGCTCCCCTAGTGTTCAATGTTCTCTGGCGTTGGCGCGGCGTCACAAGCGTTGATTAAGAAATATGTGCGTTGTGGGAGTAATGCATGCATTAATACGTTAATACTCAAGCGCAACTAGTGTGTACTTTTGATTTGCTCTAAATCTCATACTCCCCTATTGTTCCAACAGAATAGAATTATCTATGATAGCAAGTGGTATAAATATTTATACTAAGTGTTTTTTTCTTGCTGAATTAAACTATATTATATAAGATTACAAAGAAATTACTGCATTTTTTAGAGTTTATATCATGTCATTCCTAAAACAGCGCCAGCTGATACAAATTTGAACGCATTGGCTTGAAGGTGAGTTAAACTGAAGCGCGCAGCGTCAGTTTACCTAGGCCTGAGCGCGCTTCGAGTACATTACGCCAGCCAACTAGACCGATGATTGCCGAAAACATGTGAGCGCCCAACGCCAGCGTACTGAGTTGAGACCGTGCCTATACGAAGGTTGGAAGAGGAATGACGTGCAGAGTGTGCAGCGCCAGCTTATATAGGCCTGCGCGCGCGTCAAGCTTGCTTGACCTTGTTCGTGAATATGACGTTGACGAACTAGACCGATGATTGCCGAGCGCATGTGAACGCGCATCGCCAGCGCACTGAGTTGAGAACGTACCTATACGAAGGTTGGAAGAGGAATGACGTGCAGAGTGTGCAGCGCCTACTTATATAGGCCTGAGCGCGCTTCAAACTTGTTTGAGCTTGTTCGAGTACATGACGCCAGCGAACTAGACCGATGATTGCCGAAGGCATGTGAGCGCGCAGCGCCAGCGCACTGAGCCAAGGACTGCTTGAACGAGTCTATGCAAGGGTTGGACAAGAACAAAGACTCGAAAATTACTCAAAATTAAACAATGTTTGATGTGTTTGACATTTTTTCCCGGTTTAATCTAGCACACAGACTTTTGCACAATAAAATTCACTTTTGGAGTTTCAGGGGACCTAAATCGCATTGTCCAGATAGGACATGCAACATACGAGTACATAATTTTCGTCCCACACATAGGAGTTTTGCAAGGACGTTAAATCCAGGTGCCTTTTTACGAGTCCGCTCGACCAAAAAGCGTAATAATTACAACGACACGGCGTTAGAGAACCAACCCGTCCGTCGCTTAGAGTTTTATATTTTCCGCAGGACGCCGCGTTTGTCCTGGTTTTTATACGCTCCAGTAAGCACGCTTTGTGTCATCCGAATCTAAGCAGCGACACAATGTGTAATGTTAATGTTGTGAAGCACTTGCATATCTCCACAAAAAGTAAATGTGTATGATTTTTATGCAGATTTAACTATTTTGAGTTTGTGTAATGAGTTCCATAATAAATCCAACGGATTTCTATATATAAACAGAGTGTAAGTGCAGAAAAAGGACCATAAAATTATTTGATATAATTTTTTGTTAAAAATCAAAAAAAATGTTTACTGTTCACTTATATTTGTTCGCTCATGTTTAATGCCCATATTTGAGCGGAATATTCAACGTCAGCTTGAGTTAATTCAAGTTCTTCAGTTCAACCAGGACCACTGTATGTGCTTGCAGATTTGTCGTTGGTATGTTATAGCCGCGTCTTTTATTGGCCACATTTTCGTTTTACGACCGACCGCGTCCATGCCCACGTTTTTTTGGTACATGCATGTTGTGACATACTTAGAAAATATAATTTTTTGCAATATCCTGGGATGAATGTTTGACATCGTTGGTAATAATGTTGCAACAATATACTTAAAGTTACAAGTAATACTAAACCCTCAAATTGCAGAAAAAGGAAGCAAAAAAAATTAGAATTTGACAGTCAAAATCCCAAATAACGTCATTTTTAGAACGAAAATAACTAAAACAAAAACTATAAATAATTTTATTGTAGTTGAACACTAAAAATCACAAGTACTTAACTCCAAATAGGAAACAATGAAGTTATAATACATCAACAAGGATATCAAACGGAAATATTATTTTTATAACACTAGTTTCAGCTCAATTACGTGCTTTCCCTCTGATTTTTTGTTTTGTTATTCATCGCGATCGTATAAAATTGTTGTAGCGCCGCTCGAAAAATACTCAATGGCGCATAGTATGGAGAGGACATTAATAACTTTTGTATTTTTATGTTTAACTTTAACGCGTTTTGTTTTACGTTGCCCCTTTAACCGGTAGCGTTTGATATTTTATTAGCGCACATTCACCGTTATCTTTATATCTTCATCAATATACATATATCGTGTATACGCGTACCGAACAATTTTATAGATAGTATATAATATAATATATTATAGTTTTTAATGCGATCGCGTGTCTTGTCGTGATTTTCCGATTGGATTTGATTAGAGTTTTTTTATTGGCATACAAAAGTCATAAACGACGAGTTCCAAATTTAAAGTTTATGACTTTTTTGGCAATTAGGAAGCACATTTTTTTCCCAAAAAATTAGTAGTGACGTATCACTATATTTTAAAGGTTTAAATATTAGAATAAAACCCAAAACCACATTTTTTGTTGTTATTAAGTGTGTAACACTATAAAAGTCTGGTAAATATACCACAAAACTAAAACAAACAAAATATATAACGTCTAGCAACGTTGTGGTTTCAGCAGAATTGAGAAAGGAAAAAATGAAAGTATGATAGGATTATAAAACTTTTTCGGATTAAGCTGAAGTCATAGGAATATTCCGAAACGACGCCAAACACCAAAAAGCAACAAAGATTCAAGTTTTTTCGGTCTAACTCTAACATTTTCATAGTCTTTATAGATAAAAGAAAGACTTAGATTACAAAGAAATCTTATTTTTACTCACAAAACTTCCAGACTAATCATATGTAATAGATTTCTTTTAATTCGATTTTAGTTCAGAACTTTCCCAATTATTTTTTATTTTTCAAAAGTAGAACTCACCTGCTCTTAATGTTTAGTCAGTATTTGAAAACAATTAATTATCTCTGGTGTATGATGTACAAGTGAACAGTTTGAAGACTCGTGAAAGACTGATTTTAATAAAAGAAAACAAAAGTGAAGTAACCTCGGTAATAACAAGTGACTTGTTAACACTGCATCCTAGATTTCGTATAAAGAAAAAACAAACAAACAACCAAGGCTATGTTGATTTCGTTTGGACTATCAACAGTTAGAATTGTAAACGAACGTTCGAAACAAAATCGAAACGATAACAACTCGAACTGCGCATTGGCAAAATTCCGTAAATTAGTGTATAACCTATAACCTCTAAACAGTAAGTTAGTTTATTTTATATTTTTACCCAGCATTATACACAAAAATTAAATTTCCAAGAAAAATAAACATGAAACGTATATTTTAAACTTTTGCACATTGCAGTAATTCGACGTAAAGAGCGAGTTAAGCCGGGCAATGTCAGTTAATTAACAAATTTAATGCCCGCGAGCTATTTATACACTTGCTCCATCCTGCTCCGATTGCAATTACTGTTAATATCAGCAACAAATTTAGAGAAATATCCGTTGAATGTTTGAAACTGTAGAAACAGTTAAACAGTTATACAGTTTGTTTGTTTGAAACAAAAAAAATTAATATCAAAACTAACTAAAATTACTAACATTAATAACGAACATCAAAACAAACCTATTGATTTTTAATCATGCCCTTAGGTTTTTCGTCCTTTAATTTTCTTGAAAGAAAGTTTATCTTTAAAAGGAACTCGTTAGAATCGCGATCCGCGGATCCTCGGTTTATTTCCTGATAGATATTGATCGTAAACTTTATGCGAATCGTTATCCGCGTACTTACTCCGGCGTGCACCACGCACACCACCACCGTTTTGTGACTGTTAACTAGTACATAAAATCATATAAAGTCGTCACAAAGTATGTGCGCAGCGAAAATACGCCGAGATGAGAGTACATTCCAGATAGAAAGATACTAACTTGGTCGAGATGTGATATTATACTTTCATCAACGTCTCTTGAGCTCTGTGTGCTTGGAGCATGAGCAAAAGTTATATGAAAGTAACTAGGTATTAGGCAGACGTATGTGTGTGTGTGCATGGCGAATTTCGTGGGTGGTTATACGAACTGGTAATGATGGTAAAATCGTAAAGTTAATCTTGCTGCTATCGCAACATATCAAAAACATAAAACGCATCAGCCCGCATGCCAAGGCATATCAAAGAATAAAAAAGTTAAAGGTCAAGGACAAAAGTCCAAAAAAAAACATTGTGGTTTTGTTAGGTTAGTAATTTTACAACGTATGATATATTACTCATTAAATATCCCTAGTTCTACTGAGTAAACCAGCTAAATCACATTTTAATTAATTTAATTTTCTGTTTGTTAAATCAGCATAGAATTGGTAATCAGTAACAGAATTGATTAATTCGTTAATGTGCTAATGCACAACACAAATACGTACCTATTAAGGGGTAAAACTAAACTAATTTAGAATATTGAAAAAAAATTATTAATTTTCGAATTAATTTTAAGTTTATTTGTGTAATTTGTGTATGTAAAGTGTTGAATGGTAGTTCTCCAGAGCAATTAATGTAGACGCTGAGTAAGTCGTGGAGATTCCGAATTAATTTACTCTGAGGCGTTCTTTAGGACAATGAGCGGACCTGCTGTCGTCAACAATGTCGTAGACAATGCTAACCGCGTGACACCTCGCCTCTGCCGAGACGCGCATTGCCTTTGTGCTTCAGCGAGATCAAAGTTCATTCAAGACGATTCATTGTCGACACCAACCGCCGCCGCCAAGCGTGACTAGACGCACAAATTGTGAATCTCGTCTACGCATTCGTTCGATGTCATTAAAATAGCTTTGTGCCACCAAACCAAACATCGTGGTGTGATCCACCCCTATGAGTGTATTAGGTGCGATTCAAGTTAACATAACTTGAGAATTAGAGCAAAAAACATGATGAATTGTAATGTCGAGACTTATTCTTACTTGTAATAATCTTGTACACAAATAACTGAATTATTGTTAAACAAGTTTGTGTTAAGCACAAAACAATGACAGTTTTTTTAAGGAAAATATTTATTCACGTCTTTAATAAGAAATATTAAAAATTTTGCCTGATAGTGAATAATTCTCGTTAAAAGTTTCTGGAGTATTAGGAAGTTAAAGTCCAATTATAAATTTTCATAATACTTATAACAAGAAAATAAAAATACTAACATAACTTTTTATTTTTTTTTACTTTTCCGTTTTGCGTTTTTTTGTTAGGAAAATGTAATTGGTTATTTTTACAAATTAAGCTTTTAACACCCTACACATTGTTAGTCACAAAATGTACCGGAAACCCCCCGGAAGTGGTGGTAGGGTGTGGTTCCTTCTTTAAAGAAAAAAAAGGACTGGTACTCTACCTCCACACGGCCGTTATCGCTGATTATAACGATTCGCCAACACGAAAACGTCTTCATTAACATATAAACCTTCTTACCACCGTTGCCGTCGTTGCCGCCGCCGGTCGTTGGAAGGTCTTGAAATTAAGTAACTAATTAAACTCCAGTTGTAACTGCAGTGCAGCAAGCGAACAGTTGGTTCGTAAATCGCACGTCTAACAAGGACTTCCTGCACTCTACATTCCACTCATTTCTTCAAAAACTCAAACATTCTGCAAACTTTTAAAATGCAATTTTCAAAATTAATGGTTTCACCCCAAAACCCATAGTTTAATTGCTTCCTGCTTCCTGTTTTCTGAATATAGTCCACAATTCACTATAATTTATGATAATTAAGTTGATCCACTAAATTCACTACTTGTTTATGTAAATTTTTACATTTAAAAGCAGTAAACAATGAATAAACTATTTTATTGCTTCAAATGCGTTTATTACTGACTACTGGCCCCGAGATGTCGCGACTATTAATGCACACATTTCGCAGTTTAACCATGTAATGCGGTGTCGTAAATTGACAATAAAACAGAACTATACAAAATTAACTTTACTAAATTGTTACATTTTTTAGCTTTGTACTGTAACATTGGAGAGGGTTGAAGGACTTTTGTAGGTCGAGGAGCAAACCCTAATTAGCGACCTATTAAACGTGACCCAATTAGATAAAAAAAATAATAACCTGCTAAACGTGATAAATTTCAGGTGAGTATATAAAATCTTTACTTGGTAACGAAACCCAAGCCCCGCTACAAAAAGCTGTAGATAGCACAAAAAGGGAGGAAAATTGTACGCTTGTCGCGTTATGAACTTTTAAGAACTGGCAAAAAATCCCCAACAAAATCCCTGTGAAAAGACCTCTGCTAGCAACGTGTACGTGCTTTAACGGAGAAAAGGGTTCTTCACAACGGAGGGATGCGACCTTAAAAAGTGAAATATACGCCTATCAAAGCCCTACGCAAGCACAAGCAAAGCGGATGATAAAAATCAGTTGATACAAAATATACATCTAAGTTGATACACAAAAACTGGTTGGGGATGATTGGTAAAGGTTGGTAAAAACTCTAGGAAGTACCTAACGGTTAACCTTTTTTTTTTTATCTAATAATGGATTTTCCACTATTCTAGTTTAATAAGATAATCTTAGTATGATAGTAAATAATTAATAGATAATACTTTAACACCCTTGGGTGCACCTAAGATCTCCTAGACTCCCTAGAAAATGTTGAGTGATCTGTATAGACACCTATTAATCAACGTGGCTTAACTATACTGAACCTGAATATTGTTTATTGACAACGCTATTATCAATGCACTAAGCATCCTGTGTGCTATCTCATCATCCCTGTACACCTACAAGGCCTTGAGTCCTAATCATTAGGTTCAGATTCCGTGTAAATTACTAGTCTTTCCATTATTACTATAGCCATTAGCAACTAGTACTAATAGTCCCAACTTCAACATAAAATGAAGTTTATTTTGTGCAATATTCAGTTTGAAGCCGGTCTTAATTAGAAGGTCGTCCTTAATTCAAGGACAGTAGCGTCGTCTTATCTTATGCAACACTTTGAGGGCTTGGAGGGCGCGTTGAATTGTTAAATTGGTAAGCTATAGATGAGAATACCTCGGAAATTTGCAAGCGTCCCTAATTACGCAGATTGTTCGTGAGTGTCCCAAGCAAAGCAAGTCAACACACCCTAATGACGTCATGGACCAAGTCATGACTAAATTACCCGATGAAGAAATAGACTGGAAATAGTGATTATTTTATTATTATTCAAAAATATTAGTAGAGGTATCGATTAAGCAATTTATTGTAGGGTGGAAAAGTTTTGTTCAAGCGTGAGATATATAATCATTAATTTGATATAGTGTAAGCGTCGGTCAACCGCACTAACCAAGCTGATGATGTGTCCGAGCCTATATAGCGCCGCCGTTGGTCGCATAGTTATCGAACCATTACACACACCCACCTCAAAGCAAGACAGTGCGGGAATATAGGTGCGGCATGCAGGAAAACCTCGAAACCACCAAATGTTACCAAACGTTACCAAACGTTACCAAGCGATTTCGATATATCTCGAAAATCGCTAACGACACAGCAACGTTGAGACCCTGTGCCAGGATGCGGCGGAGCGGGGTGCGGCCCGCGGTTGCGTTACGGTCCAACAATTTCATAGCCGCGACCCCAAAAGTCCTGCGCCACTAAAACAAGGATTACATAGTTTCCAGCGAACTCAGTTTTCTCTTACAACGCACCACATCCCCTAGCAAAGGCAACGACTCGCTCCAATGGATTTTAATAGCTTCGTAGCTATAATCATAAGTCACATTTTGGACTTATTTTTTTGATTTATTTCAAGTCTTTTAAGATACGAGACAAAATAAATCACCAAAAGGCTAAACATTCACAAGTTAACCAAAAAACGCATACTGTCACTAAATTGAAGCATGTAAGCAATTAAAACGCAATGAAAACCGATTTTCATTTACACATTAACTTCTGCCCTCTAGTGGTGCCAAGCAATATAACTGTCAGGCATACTGCGCTATACAGTTGGAAGGAAAGCAATAAACTCGATATGAGCCACATCAACATTTTCACAGCGAGGCCCAAACGTTGATGCAATAAACGTTTCACCGTACACCCTGCCCTTTCAACGTCGACTGGCAATCGTAATAATTATAATTAGTTTGCGTTGACATTGATGTCGACCTGGCATGAGGGTATACTCGTACATGAATTCATACTTCACTTAGTTTGCCTCAAGAGGACCACGACTGAAACATGCGACAGCATCAACCCCGCGCAAGGAGGAAAATGTTTACCTTGGTACACAGTTTTGGAAGGGCACGCTAGTTCTCCTGTTTACTTTCCCAGCACCGCGCGCCATGTTGCTTTGTTATGTGTAGTAGCATGAAACTCATAATCTTTAACACGCACACGCACTCGTAAACTATACAAACTAGTAAACATTAATTTATTGAAAAGCTGAAAAGCATTTTCAGCAAACAACATAAAAGGGTTACTGTTTTCACTCCATAACAACATGCAAGTAATGATAAATATGAAAATGAAAACAAACACACCAAATTCAATTTATTGAAATATTCCCGTATTTAAAATCCAGTTAGTTCGAATACTTTTCGAAATGTATTTATCATTTTTTGTTGTGAATTTGATTAATGCCAAAATGATAACATCGACATTCGTTTGCGTCGCGCTGATGAAAAGCAAACGCGGCGTTAATTTATGAAACTTTATTTTGCGTTCGCAAATTTATGAAAACATTTTCCTATTTATTTATCGTTCACGCGCATATTCAAACATTTATAGTGCGTTTTCGTTGTATTGATGTTCGTTAGCTCGAGTATGAAATGTGACACGTGTTAATATATTTCTCGTCTATTGTGTGTTGCAATTTCAACTCACGCCCATGCCCTGATGGCTTGTCAACATGATTTATCCATAAAACTATATATAAAGTTTTGACATAAATAACTAATCTTTAATAACATACTCACCAAAATCTTATTTTTTACAAACTTTTGGAGTGTGGATCGATCGAAATGTAGAGTGCAACTAAATTATTTTGCAATCAATTGTTTTGCAGCGTTCACGACGTTATAGTCAAAGCCTGCTTGTTTAGAAATAAAAACAAAAACACAATCACAGTAATGCTTTATGGTATAGGTAATAAAGCATTTCTTCAATTGTTTTTTTGTTTTGTGAAACAAATACTATTGATTTTTAAGAAGGCGACATTATATTCGTTGTTTGACATTAAACAACGCCTACTGAGGTGTAAAGTCACATTACGATAACGCCTAGCCTATGACCATGAGTTGCGTATAAGTTAGTAACGCCCATCGTCGCGCGCATGCACTTAATTCAATTTAAACCTCTAAGTCTTTAACTCTAATAAAAACGTAGCCTAATTTTAACAAAAAAGAATTAATACCAGATTGATTGATACGTAATATTGATATATGTGGAATACTAAACAGTAAACGAAATATCTAATACGGAATCGATTTAATGACCAACGGAAATTATAGATCTACATTCCAATAAATGCCCTACACGTGTAGCGAAAGGAAATAACAATGATTAATGATATAAAGACATGTGCAGCGTATGATTAACGTTGAAATATTGAAATATATCAAGTTATGATATGCGATTCCTGTGAACCATCTGGTATTACTTACAGTAATTACTCAAATAATATGATATTATTAATAGTTTAACATTAATCGACCAAAAACTAGTTCTGTACTTGAGCTTGTGATCCTTTGCTGTATTCAAAGGATTTAACAAAATTTATTTGAATATGTATATAGTAAAAATTCAAAAGCAGTTCTTTAACATATGCAGATGAAATTTTCCAAGTGGATTGTCATGGTCTCACATTACCTTTTGCGGTACTCACAATGGCAAATAGACTGCGAGAAGCCGGGGCTTCGGTATCAACTAGGACTACTCTGTATCAAACCAAAAATTGCTACGTGGAAGCCCTGGGTGCTGGTTGGGGAGTAAAATCCCACTAACATTTTGCTACGTTCTCCCATCTCAAACCGGAACTTCCGGTTGTGCATAACACACCAACAGACACACACTCACACGCGGGTAGAAATTATGTGTGCTTGGACCAAAAATAGAATCAACCCACCGGAGTCAGTCGTACGTAACGATTTTCCTCTACATATGCTACGTCTTCCTGACTTTCGTAATTTTAACGCATGTAGCCGAAAAACGACCCCGAATGATAACAAAAAATATAAATAAGCTTTTTGCGACCAGTCGAGTAAACGGATGTGAATGTTTTTATCTTGAGTTAATTGAAAAACAAAAAAATATTTATCTTTAAATACTTTTGAAATGTCGCGGTAGACGCGTTATATTTTTACTTTAATTATTTCTCGCACTCGTGCGAGGCCTGACTTAACAGGGCATTTACAATTGACCGTAGCCTACGTTTGGCTAAGTCGCG
>JARJDS010009961.1:0-20188 GCA_030264155.1 Atheta pasadenae | reverse complement strand
TGGATTAATCATCCAATTGACATAACGATGCCACACCTCGATTTATCCAATGTCGTTCTTCTTCTTCGCTATCAAAAATAGTATACATCACAAAATTTGTAGAATGACCAGTCGTGGACAATGTACCACGTCTGGCTGAGGTTTTATAAATCGGGCAATTATAAGCTTGTCTAATAGCTATGTCTTTCTTTAATTCTGGCTTTAACCAGATGACAGGTATCACGTCGAATAGGATTTTTGGAAAGGATTCATCTAATTGTTTGGTTTTACGATTCCACCGAGCTCCTTCCAGAAACAAGCCCTGAAACATGATCAATTAGTTTGTGTATGTTGTATTGTTTTAGGTTATAGATGCTGTGGTCATTTACTGATATCAATATAGATGTATCATTTGCTTCTTTACATTGCTGCGTGTAAAATAGTGAAAATGATTAAATTTTGCTTAAAATTAAAAGTTTTGGTTTTAAGTGGTTACCTGGCGATATGATTCAAATTCTTCTTGATTTTCCTGCACAAGCTGCGTGTGTTTAAAATGTTGATGATTTTTTAAGATAATGTGTTAATTTGTAATAATAAAAAATTAAAAGGATTACCTTGAAATAGATACCGATTTCTGGAACTTCCGGTACTTCAGTTTCAAAATCCGAAACGAAAAAGTCAAACGCTACATGATCTATGGGATACTGCCGCTTCCTGGAAAAGTTCTGTAAAACGCCAGTAAGGAACGATTGGGTGAAATAGAATCCAGAGAGCCAAAACACATCCGGTGGGCCAACATCAATCCAAACTTGCAAGAAGTCCAATCTTGCTAATAGATCAGCCACGTAGGATCCTAAAGGTTTTAAACTTGGATAACTCTTCTCCGCCCAACTGGTTGGAATTTTACCAACCACCAAAGAAAAGTACAACTCGTCCAACTCGGCAGACATTACTACTAAACCTTTGATAGCTTTAATCACATCCACTAACGATTGTAGGATAACTTTTGTCAATCGATTAAAACGAATCAGTTCCTGCTTAAGCACCGTATTCATGGAATTATCATACATAACCGGATACTTTATAGAAACTTGTTCGATATCAAACGGTTCTGGCATTTGACCAAGAATACTCTTCGCTAAATCAATCACTGTGCTTTCAGTATCACCACCAGCACCCCCAGCAGCAATTTGGGTTTGCGTTAAAAGCACACCGTTCAGCAATACTGCTGTTTCCTGATTATCTTTGGTAATGTCAGCGTTTTCGTGCAAACCAAACACTTCTGGTTTGGATATCAACGGTAAACTTTTGATGTAATTAATCACGGACACGTAGTTGGTCTCCTGGGGTACGTAATAAATCCCACTGGGAGAAAAGGCATACTTAGGTTTGTTTACTGTTTTCGTGCAATAAAAAATTGATAGAATTGAAGCTAAAAGTCTGCGATCTTTATCATCTGTTACTCGACCACCGTAGTTACACTCGCCTGTAAGGTAAGTTAAAGCTTCTAAAGGAACTGTGGTGTAATCAGACAAGAACATTTGTAGTTGTAGGACACTAATCCGAAGATCAGATTCGTTGAATTCATAAGGGATATTCCAACCCAGCGGGCCGAATTTTCGACGTTCTTGTACCAGAGCATGGAAGAAACATAACGCAAACAGAAGAGTTTGCCACGGATGAAAGTTTGGTACGGAATTAAAAAAATCATGGTTTGATATTGGATCAGAAGTAAACGAACGCAGAATATTCAGTTTTAATCCTTTAGGTGCTTCGTTCGTCATTTTTACACCTGAAAACCACAAAATTTTCATCTTTCCAGTTAAATCTTGATTATATCATCATTATTTATGAAAATTACCATTCTGTAAAATAGAAACCGGAAATGCCCTGCTCGGATAACTAGTTAACCATAGCCGGAAATTTTTATTCGTTGTATCCGGGACGATTACTTCGTCACAGATTCTGTCCAATTCCCTCATCCAACTCTCAGCTAAATGACAATTTTGTAGAACCACCCATTGACCAGTTTCTAAAGCAACATCAATCATGTGGGCTGCAATAGGTCCTTGTCCTTGGCCCAAAGAAATGGTCATGAGTTGGGTTTTATCAATGTTTTTGTCACTTGCAAAACGAATCAGACCTGCCATTGGGTCTGAACCTGCTGATAAAACAAAAATTAACGGTGAAGTACAATTACTATCAGCGTATGACGCTTCTATGTTAAATTGGGGTGGTTCCAGATAAGCTTGACCCATTTCTTCAACAATATACATCTGCACAGCAGGGACGACTTTATCAGGACGTACACAACGTAGAATTACTAATTTGTGGAGTTTGGTTTGTCTGTCCCATGGGGCAGGATATGGGATTTCGTTGGGATTTGAGGTATCATAGAAAGCTTTCCATTTGTCGATATTTTCTGCAACGTGTTGGAAGAGGCCCTCCAATCTGGAAACAGAATTTAACATGTCATACCAATACCAATAAAATAATGATTCTATAAAACGTACCCATTTAAGTTTGATGCTCGAACCAACTCAGACCAAGACTTATCAGTAAGCCATTTAGGAGCTGGATTCGGGTTGGGATTAGACAACGCTACACCTCCAGTTAACAAAAAGTTCAAAACTTCTTCATCAATTTCTCCCTAAAAGGCATACCAGATTATGTTAGTTAGATTCTAGGTTTTTGGGCTTCTAAAAATTAGCGTACCAATGCTCGTTTTATTCCAAGGGTTAGTACAAAAGAAAATATAAGTTTGTCCTTTTCAAATAAAGACCGACAAACGTTGCGGTAAATACTATTGGTGAAATATTTATTTAAAGAATCAATCCGTTCTGCTAAAATGTCACTTTTAGGACTATGTATGATCGACTGGTTATATAAATTAATAAACCATCCCAAAGAATACTGATACATGGGATCAATATTAGCCATATCTGATATACAGAAGAACAAAATCGAGGAATGCTTTGACACCGGAATGTATTCATTACGCGCATCATCAATTTCCTTTTCAGTAATGGCGGAAATTTTCTGTTTTTTTAAGATCTCAGCACTCAACACTTTACTACTAGATAAAATCTTAATCGCAGTCTCATCTTCTAGAATATTCCCCTCCGAAGTGCTCAACACCATTAAAATTTTGTCTTCAATTTCTTTCAATTGCCGTTTATTATTTGCACTTTCCACAATCATTGTGTTCTTCTTCTCTTCCAAATGAGGAACATCTTTAGCTACCACAATTCCTAACAATTGATCTTGCAAACCTTGTGGGGTGATCATAAAATTAAGTAGAGTTACTTTCACAGAAATTTCTGGTAGGTAATGAGGATTCCTCCATCGTGTCGTGATGTAAAACCTGAATTTAAAATTATATTCCAAAATATTGTCACCTAACTTAATCATCCATGTTCCTTGGGATTTATAGATGTTTTTAACCAAAATAGGATCTATGGTTGCGTCTAATTCACACCCAACATTTTCTAAAAGCACCGGCAATCCAAAGGTAATTGCGTTTTCAAGTACTCGAACATAATTGGAGTCAGTAAGTTTGATAACAGCCAAACGGTTATGTTTTTCCAAATTTTTCACCCATTTATTTGCAGGACCTTGTGGATCTATCATCAATGGCCACCTCCTAGCCTGAGTGGCGATGATACCATTCTCTATACTGTAGTTATCTACTGGAAGGCCATCAATATTCCAAGTACGAATCAAAACAGGCTCACCCATTGTCGCAACTAAGGAGAACGAACTCGAACAAGGTAAATTCATTTCCAAACAAAAGGAATTCCATTCTACAATAAGACCATTACGATAGTCGATTGTAAATGGTCCTAGGTAAGCTATTACTCCAGCTGATAAAAGCACATCACCTATAACATTTCCGAGTAAACCATGCAAATCTACAGCCGCATCAGACCATCGCTGCTTTTCTCCACCAAGTCCTCCAATCAACTTCTCAGCTCTGTCCAGTTTTTGTGAACAAAGTTCAATATTATCTTCAAGTTCCTTCTTCTTTTTAGTTTCAGCAGCAAATTCATCATTAAGTGCTTGGAGTTTATCTGTTACTTCTTGTAATTGCGCACGTTTTTTGTTCAAAGTCTCCATTTGAATCGCCAACTCCCCTTCGGCTTCATCTAAACTAGCTTTTTTGGGAGCAACAATTTTAATAACCCTGTCATAGATATCCATAGCTCGTACCCATTTACATAACCCTTCACAAGCGGTAGAAACATTTTTAACGTACGCGGGATCAAATTCTCGATCTGGTATATATCTTTCTCGAATTTTTTTCATTACTGGTACAGGAATTGCGTCTTTGTTGTAAGTTTTCAAACTTTCCAAGAATTTCATATCGCTTAATAGCTTTAAGGAAGGTCCCCAGAAATCTTCAACCATAGTTCCACTAGCATCTGGTTTTCTGTCTGGTTTCACCGACTTCATGACACATACAGCTTCCATTACAAGTTTAACAGCTGATGGAGGATTCTTCATTGATTTGACAACAGTAATATCTGCAGGTTTTAAAGTGTTAAGGGCATCTAACGCTGCTTCTAGGGCTGGTATTGCTTCAGCAAGATCTGATTCGCAATCATCTTTAATAGCCTGAGCAGCTGCTGCTGCTTCATTAGCTAAAGCTTCATCTGCACCTACAATTTCTCGTTGTTTCTCCACCAAAACAGTATCTTGTTCAATTTTGATCATTAGCTTTTCAGTTTTTGCGGAAGCAACAACTAACTTCGGTTGTAAAGCATGCAATTCATCCTGCATAACACTAACTTGACTAGCAGCAAAGTCAAGTTTTTCCAATCCGGTCTCATAACGATTAAACCCTAAAGTGATTTTGGATACTTTGAAACTATACATCTTTTGGAATAAATTGATCAGCTCCAAATAAGACGTTGGAGTGATGTAAGTTTTACGTTTTTGTTCCAAAAAGAATAAATCAGAAGCAGTTTGGACTGTAACATGAAAATGTTTACAAATTTTCATACAAGTTTCTATATAAGTGCTTTCAATGCCCATGTCAGTTAAGTGCATTGTGGCAACTTTTTCCAAAGCATCGTCCGGCCATTTGGAAAACCAATCAATGGTGCAACAATTAATTAATGATGGAAACATTCGAATGCGAGTCCGAAAAGCATCACCAATTGGACTCATACAAAGCGCAATGTGTAAATTGGACTTGATACGTTCTATAAAGTAATTGTACAAAGCCAAAGGTGTGCTTTCCATTTTAACCCCACTATCCCTCAAAGCACATTGCATTTTTTCTAAAATTTCAGCTTTTTCTTCTGGTTGATACAAATTGGGAACATCACCTGTATTCAACACCATGTTAATATCTTCTGTAAAGGTCTCAGTCGCAATTTGAGTATCAGAAAATAGAAACACTAATGGTTTTCCTTCTGTTCCGACTTTCAACAACATATCTTTTAAGTCCCCACGCCATTCCGTCATACCGTAATTCCTTGTCATTTCAATCGAGTAAATGTTGAATTCAGCCATAAAAGTAGCTAGATGCACTGCGGAGTGTCGACCACTACCCCCAATGCCCACAAGCATCATATGTCCGTTTTCTTGCAGTAAGACTCGTGATACTCGTGAGATATGTTCAATAGCAAATTTGAACATTACAAGATTCATCGGGGATTTGCTCATTAAATTGTATTCTCCGAGATAATACTCGATACGTTCTGTAAGAAGCTCCAGATCTATTATTTCATCATATATTTTAGGCTCAGCGTCAGGGTCTATGTAATTCCCAAAGAATAAATTCCTGCAATGATTTGATGTGATGGTTTCTTCTCCTTCTAAGAGCAAATGACCTAAAGCTTGATCTATACGCTGTCGCAGAGAGTTATAGCAAGCGTCTTTTACTATTTTAAACAGGGATTCCCTAAATTGCAAAAATTAGTTAGTAATTTATAAAATTTAAAAAAAGGAAACACATACTTGTCTGCAGCATCAATTAATCTGTCATTAAATACACGATAGGTTTCATGTAACCATAGACGAATCAGTTTATCAGGATTATCCATTCTCGAAGGAGGAACCATCAACACACCAGCAACGACACGTGCGAAATCTCTCAGAGAAAATGTATAATGTGATTTTGCTGGTGTCGGAAGGAAAGTATCGATGGCAGCTTTGAACACTTCCATGGTAGCAGCAACGGTCATTTTCGTCAAGCGATTGACGTTTTCGTCGAAGTCTTTTGCAAAGTGCCAATCCATTATTGTGTTGAATATTTTTGATAAAGTAGTATCCTCGAAAGAATCAGTTGAGATAATAATCATGTGTCTTAGCAATCGACCTGTTATCATATTAGCACCTCCTCCAGGTTTACCCATAGCTCCCACAAATAACTAAAATCATTTGATAATTTGAAAGAACACGAAGGGTTTTGATGAATAAACATACCACATCAATAAGTTGCAAGACACTGGTATCTTTATCAAACCAATATCCATGGTCTATCCATTGCCTTAGTAACTCTACCGGCGGTTGTGCTCCCCATTGTTCTTTTTGGGGCATTCCTAAGTCATCCACAAATAGGACACACTTCTTACCCATTGCTGGACCAAAAACACCACGCCGTCGTTTGTCTAATTTTGACATTATAACTTCTTGTGTCTTGAAAAAGGAAAATGTTAGCAGATAATTAGACCTATATTGGAATGAGTATAAAATTTAATGATTACCATAATAGAACTTGTTCTAGCACTAAAATTAATGACATTAGCCAAGTAATGTTCTTTTGGTAGATTAACCATGTGATCCAAAACAATCGCTGATTTTCCAGTACCAGTTGGTCCAAGTAACAAAATAGGATTCTCAAACTTCAAACACTTTTCCAAGAAGAACTGTTGACACACCGATTCATTGGTTTGAATAATCAACTTAGCCACTTTGGCGTTAGCTGGAATTTGTTGAAGCTTTTCCACAGTATCAATCCAATTTACCCAAGTACCATTGTTTTTCTTATCAAAATACCAATCAAACACATTAGATCGATCGGGAAAGATTTGAGCTTTAGTTAGTTTGAAGTTCTTAGGTTTAGGTTCTTTTTTAATTTCACCATTTAATATTTTTCGGTAGTAAACATCAAAATTTCTTCTTCCGTCCGACGTTAGCAACGCACCCAAGCCCCAAACCATCGCGAAAATGACAGTGCATTGCACCCAAATTGTACTTACCTGGGTTTCTCCAATTAGGAGCATTGTAAGAAGTTTTGTATATGACTAAGGCATAAAAAATTAAATTAGGGACCTGAATTTATGTAAAAATTATCAAAAAAAAAACTCACGAAAAATAAATGATTTACAGATGTTTCTGTATATTGTTTACAATTATGTGTAATTTCATAATAACACGGATCAATTAACCATGCAGTGATGTCCAATATAATATCCATTTGTTCTTCGGTCACAATTTTTTCCAATGTTTTCTTATAGGATTCATACAAGGGTTGCCAACTTAACAATTTAGGTTCCATAAATATCATCCCACAACGACTTACTGTTGCTGGTGAAGCTTGTTCGAGATCAGCAGGTTCAAAGATCAAATTCATTTTATTCGTCATCTAAATTTAATATATTAATAATTGGTTTCGTAAATGCATAAATGTTTAATTACTTGAATGATCTCCCCGGACATCAAACATAATTTTTTATTATCATCCAAAACGGTGTTCATGTTTTCAATCCAGACTGCATCAACAGGACCATCAAACAAAATCCACTTTCTGTCCGCAGTTGTGGAAGTGGCATATTCTCTAAATGTAGTAGCAAGGACACCATCAGTCCATTCATGAGACGCGACATCAAATTGGCCATACAACTGACCCATGGTGATAGCTTTAGGGTTCATTATTCGGTAAATGACACGACTTTCATGTAGTACCGCGTGTTTTTCATTAGATAAAACAGTTAAAGCATCACCTAATGACTGATGGTTTATCATTTTAGTATTTAGATAAAATTAAATAAAATTAATAGTTTACTGACCTGATAGGCACATGTTTTACCTCCCATGGGATCACCCACAACCATCAAACCATGTCGCACCAATATCATTTCATAAATCTGCATAACTTTCTCAACAAAAAACGGAGTTTCTTGAAGATTCCTGTCAACAAGAACACGGGAAAGACATTTCAACAGATCACTTCTGTCAAAGGTAGGTAGGTCAACACCAGGAAATAAATCCGAATAAATTCCTCGGAATAAAGGAACATCCTGAGATAAAAACTTTGGTAAATTCACATCGATAATAGCTCGAAGCACCAGTTGAGCTTCATCTGCGGTTTGGTAAGCTCGTTTTAAAGCTCCCGCAGCTAACAGAACGGATTTAACAGCTCTCATACCATAATCATAATGGTTTTGGGACGATAATTGTTCCGAACATAATTTGTAAGTGTGAACAATCTTTTGAGCTAAAGAAGCAGCCGTGATAAACCCATAGGAATATAAAGATATCTCCCCAATCATGCCATAATCCGGCACCATCATGGCAACAGTTCTAAATAACACTTTAAGGTTATCCGGCAACTCCTGCCGTCCGGCATAACCAGGATTCATTGTAATGAACACCGTACAAGTTGGATCTAAAGACAATTCAGTTCCTTCAAACACAAACTTTTCCAGTTTAGCACTGACAGCCATTTGAATGCATAGGATTTGCTGGGCAACAACAGATAGCACTTCCAATTCAATTCGGTTAAACTCATCAAAACAAGCCCAGGATCCAGCCTGGGCTAGTCCTTTAAAGAATTTGCCTAAGGCTTTGTAATCCAACCCATCAGAACAGTTGAAAACAACACACTTCTTAGCCACCGCTTTCGCTAAGTCTTTAACTGTTTCCGTTTTTCCTGTACCAGCAGGACCTTCTGGTGCTCCACCCAGGTTAAGTTTAAGAGCCCCCATTAACGTTCGATAACAACGATCTGTTAAGGGAGTGGCTACTAAACGTCCAGTGTTTCCTAAATATTCAAAACCATATGCCACTTCCGTTGTGATCATACAAACTGATACGTTAAAGTCTAACCAGTAGTATCTTAGTTGGGATATCCATTGGAAGTCTGATACAGAATCTATTTTATTGTCACGCAAAGACTGGACAATATCACGACCATGTACATCAATTACAATTAAAGCTTCAACAGTTATTTGCGCTCCAGGTTCAAGTTTCCCTTGTACTAACTTTACAGATTGTTCGATTTGTTTGGTGCATTCATTCACTCTGGTCTTTAAAGTTTTATCCACAATGGATTTGGTGACATCGTGAGTCCAAGATATACAATTCACGCATTGGACTACTTGTCCTGGCCAGACAAGAATCCACTCCGGACGTTCCGATATAGGATAAGCTTTCAGCGAAGCTGCGACGCTGTCTTTCATTGATGTGATCATTAAAGCTTCCACTTGCACTAACCATTTTTCCACCATACCTTTGGCTTCCCCTGGGTGAATATGACCACTGAATGGTACATATTCTTTCTCTGCGCTTATCATTCCTACAATTTCTTCGTTTTCCAAGAATTTTAAAAGATTAATGCCTTCGAAACATTTCTTTAAATGAGGTTGGACTCTTAGTGGATCTTTAGTCTCAGATAAGATTTCAAGGAGTTCGTCGTTAGATAAAAAGAAGAAACGTGGGAAGAACAGTCGTTTCTTTTCTAAGTAATTGTTTAATCCTTTTTGGATATCATCTAATAGCGCGTTATTGATCTTTAGAGTTGTAAGCATGTTCGGATAATCCGTTGCTTCAATAACGTGAGCGTCAATTATTGTATTGGCCTGAATTGCCTTCCAATTACGATCAACGGCTTTGAAATTACGAGCTTCAGTTGGCATTTGACGCATTATATCCTCAGAGCTAAAGATTGGTTCCAAATACATCCAGGTGGCTTGACACTGCAGCCATTGCTCTAAGATATCTTGCATGTTCATTAGTTTTGCTTCCCAGGTCATCATTTCTTCTTCGAAAGGTTTAACATACGGAGATCCACGCATGGTTTGTGCTTTCAAAATATGATCATCAAGTAGTACCTAACAAAATAAAAATTTAAAAAAATGATATCAAACGTTTATTTCTTTTTGGAGTTTGAAAGTCCACAACTTTACCTGGATATCATCGACAGCAGCCAAGATAGACACACCAGTTTCTCTATAAGGTACCAATTCAAAGCACACATCCAACCATTCTTCCTTCATCTTGAACAAGTTGGTCTCCAACAAATATTCCTTAGTAGCAGATGCACTAATCTCCTCCAATTGCGGAATATATTTCACCATACCATACTCGATCATATCACTCAAAGACGATAATGGTGTAATACTTAAATCAACACTCATAACATCACAAATCCTTTCCCAATGACGTGCTTGCATTCCCTTATTACAAATCGTTTGAAGGACAGGCATTAAGTTCCTGAACTTTTCAACTTTAACCCGAACAATCTCCGCAATTCTACGCGCGCCTGGATTTTCATGCAAAGTTTTCCCTAATTTATACAAAACACGCCACATATCTGATATCTCTTCAGATATTGCTTCAGCATCAAGGTCACAAAACGGACCATAATACCAATCCTCATACTTAATATGGAACCCAAGCACAGTGTGCCAGAGTTTATCAAACGGTTCCAAACTAGCAATCATTGAATACAACAATGTAAACCCGGTCATTTCAAAGTCCAATAACTGTTCTTCCGTGTTAATCTGGGCAGCTTCTTCTTTATCATCTGTAAGCTTCTGCACCAAACTTTCAATCGCGTTGGTATTATCCAACATCTCTTCCATAGTAAGCATCGCCGGATCTTTCTTCTTGAACGCCACCACTAACTTTTCGTGTTTCTTCAATTTACTCTCGAATTGACCTATTTTCGACTTCAATGCCGTTTCAGCTTGCTCGCGCTTCATACTCAAACGTTGTAGAGCTAATTCAATCACATTTTCCATATCTTTAGGCCAAACAAACACTCTGACGTTTAATTGAAGATCTTCTTTACTTAAAATCGCATACTGCATAAGAAAATTGATATTCGCTGCTGTTTGCCGAATCTTTTCGCGAATATTAAACATTTTCACATCGCGACATTCGATAACATAATTCATAAGTCCGACAAGCTCAGCGACAGTTTCGGGTGTTTCCGATACTTTCTGTGACATCTCATCAAACAAGTCACAAATCGATCTGTTATGAGCATGGCTTTTTTGAATGAAATAATTCACAATAACCATCCTCAAATCGTCGATGATTTTATAAAGAGTATCATTCAGTTCTCCACATTCTAAGCTCATTAAGTTCAAAGGAATTGACCGCCTAAGAAACACAAATTCCTTTTTCATAGTATCATATTTTTCGATACGTTTACCAAAGTCTTTTAAATATGGGAACGGATCTTGGTTAAAGAATTCGGTTAAACTATTCGCAGCGTCTCCATTTAATATAAAGCAGTACTCGTCGTACATTTTCAAATATTGATCACACCCAACCGTGTTTGGTGTGAAACAACTATCAAGGACATCGTAAATTTCTTGAATAATCGGGTCTTCCATTGTGATCGAATTCAAATAGATCTCTTCTTCCTTATCAAGTTCAGGAAACAATTTCATCTCAACTCTGGGTAGCGCAATATTAACTTCAACGATTTTAGCCAAAAAACCAACCAGAATACTTTGAACCTCACCCAAAGTAGGAGATAATTTAATTTCACAAGAACCTCGATTCACTTTCGCGGCGACTTCAACGAAAGGAATATTCGTCATTGAGTCATCATCAAAGTTGTCACCCAGTGTGTTACCAGCTTTGTACTTCATCATAAAGTCAACCACGTGGTACAAGCTTTTAAGTACTAATTCACGTAACATGTTGGACATTAATGTACAAATGCAATTAAAGAAACGGTTGATCAATACTTTACTATCGTAGTAATCTCTTGGTGTCATATATTGCCAATGTTGGGCATAATTTACAAACAAATCTGCACAGTCAGCCATGAATTCCACTTCAATTCTTTGTCTGGCGAAAGTGCACAAATCGGTTGCTTTATTTGCCAATTCTTTTGCATCCAATGGAAACGTCATTTCTTTTTCTAAGTCGCTAATGGGTAAAATATACATATTCATATAATTGTCATACCAAATTTTACGGATTGATGTTAGTATGAAATTGGAGCAGAAGTAATGTCTTTCCAGGTATTGTTTCGCGATGTTGTAGCTGGAATGGTTTGGCACTGGACCTCGGATAACCAAAGCTGGATAAATGGTTGGCCTGGTACGAATCTGAAGACGTTCCCATTCGTAAGGATCTTGAAGCGCGTAGGAAAGAACAAACTTTCGCATTTCCAGATTGTACCATGCTATTATTTCTGATGGAGCTTCCTCCATTATCTCAGTGTAAGATTCAAGCGCGCAATATCTTTTAGATACTAGTTCCAAAGCATTAGTAATGTAGTCAAAGTTGTAAGGTTCTATAGCATCTTCAGGTATGCCCTAGACCCAAAAATCTTTTAAGTTTAAAGTAATCTACAATTATGAATCATTACCTGAGTTATATAATATTCAATTCTATAAAGATCCGACTCTCGAATAGGTTTTCTCATTTCTGTTTCAGCCGCGTTTATCAAAATATCTTTCTGCTCATCAATATCCACCGGTAAACAAGCTTGCAAATATTTGTAAGCTCTAAAAATCATGAACATCATTAAGTACTTCCTGGATAAATTTAACGCCTTTGTAACTATTTACCATCCTCACATCCAACCCCAGTCGCCCCTACTTAATATTAACTACAACTTACCTTCTTCCAAGACGAATTTCTTTAACTTTAACATGTTTAACTCGTCCTTTTCGTTCTAAATCATGTTTTTTTCGAAGATACTCTCCGCTTGTAAGTTGATCGAGACTTACAATCTCCGGCAGAGCTTCTACTTTAGCGTTGGTTTTAGCTTTTAACAAAGCACGTTTTTCTGTAGATGAAGGATCCTGGTAAGTACCATCTGCGTTGAGCATCATTTGAACTTTAAGTCGTTTACGAGGTGGCATATCTTGGATATGAAGGGCTTGGGCGCTGGGTGTGTAACATGATCCAATCACTTCACTCGGGCGGTAAAAAGCAAACGTATCTTTGAATAAAACACCCTTCATGTGCGTATCTTCGCAAAACAGTGGTGGAAAATCGCGAGAATCGAAACTTCGTTTTACCATGAACGATTCGGGGTCTTCGCCGTATGGTGCTACCCATGGTAAAGAAGGTGGCCGAGGCGGAATTTTCCTCCCGAATTTATCACATATTGGAAGAGGTAATCCCATTTTAAGTGTGTAAAAATGTTAAATCGTAAAACAACACAAAGATTAACTAATCACGTAATAAACACGTCACATATGTATCATTTGCTTTGATATCTGGCATGGAGTGGTAAACAGTTTTAAGTTTCCAAGGGGATGTTTTATTGATTTAACAAGTTGCCACTTCAATTTTTGTTTTGCAATTCCAATTCCAGGATGTTATTGATCAAGTTCAATAATTTTCGTATTTCGTTTTCTGACAGCCAAATGAATTAAACTAAACATTATTTCCTGAAAAAAATTATTTTGGGGAAAAATCGGGAGTACGTACATGACATAAGTATAAATTACTTTTACATTTTCTTATTAATTTAAAATAGTTTATTAAATATTCAATAAATAAATATAATCAACTGTCAATAATTTAGCTTTTAGAGGTAATATATGATAATACTTATAATTGTTAGTTTCGCAATTATATATATAATTGATCATTGGTATTTAAATTTAGTTTGATCAGGCTGCGGAATATTTTCATACGAATTCATGGACGTGCTTCCTTCGGCGCGTGATGGCGCGACAGTTTCTTCATTGCGTTGAAAGTCAGTCTGATTCTCCTGCTGCTTGAACAATTTATCAGTTGGGGTCTTCATCGGATCGGATGAACACGATGTAAATTTCCATTCTATTGACATAAAAACAATATTTCAATTAATTTTAGTTTAGCCCAATCAAAAAAAAAATTACCATTTGCTAACATTCGTATACGTTGCAACAAAAACTCTTTATCCTTGGATTCAACGACGATCATTTCTCGCAGGACACTTACCATCTTCTGCTGTGCGCGAGCACGTGCCCGCAAATAATAAATACAACCCCTATATTGATAAAAAAAAACATCGTTATTTAAATTTTACATACAACCAGCGTCGAGTTATCAGTAAACTTACATCATGACAACTATACCCAAAGCAACAACCCCTGGTTTTAACAAATAAGCTAATATTTGTAACACCACAGCGCCTCGTTCCATTCTTAATATTTCGTCTTTTAAAAAGTCGTAAATGTACCTATCGTTAGTACCACCATGACCAAACGGACCACAACTTGATGCTTTAACCCTGAAACATTCATTTGTCGAATTATCATTTTTTCTTTAAACAGGGGAAGCACTTACAATGCCATTATGCCACCCAAAACCCCCATAACAAGCAAGGCAGTGATGAATGTGATCACTAAAAACCAAGTGTGTGTACTAGTCGCTCGCCAAAACTTAGTCGAAGGCTTAGAAAACCTAATCTCGACTTTCGTTGTAAAGTACCACATCAATAAATATTTGACGACAATCAACGCACCCAACAATGGCGCGAACAATAATCCTAACCAAAATAACGCTTGATTGTAAATCAAGTGCACGGTGTGTTCAGCTATTTCAAATTCAGGACGTTCCACTTTTGATTGCGTTATCCTAATATCAAATAATTATAAATAATTATAACCAGATTGTAAATTTAGTCAGGTGATTACACTTACATTGCCCAGACACAAAACAAAATTTTTTCACACAAGAAAAAAATTAAAGAGAAAAAAAATTCAACAACTAATAATCTGTAGACTTCTTGGCCTAGTTTTGTTTCCCAGCAGCCAGGCTATAAAATGTTCAATAATTAATTATAATATATAAATAATTAATTAAATTGTAATCAATTTGATCGGTGAGGAATTTACGTACTATTTTTTGTGCTCGGAACAGCCAAAAACCTGCCAACACACCAATAACAACCGCATGCAATACAAACGTTCTCAACAAGGTGATATTGAACGCTTTGCGCGGATTGGCATAATCCTCATATCTTGATATCAAAGAAAATAATACCGGCACCACATAGATCACAGCGTTGATAGCGATCGCGGCATACAAACCGCTCCATTTGGTGTTATCTTCAACCCAATGCAATTCAAGTAACAACCAAATACTGTAACCAATCGCGCCGACAACTCCTACGAATAATAAATGAGCGGCTAAACGTAACATAAAAGTCAAAAACTTTGACTTGAAAGTTGATTTTCGTTGTGGGCGAAGCTCTTCAGCAAGCAGTTCCTTTAAAAGGTTAAAAATTATTATATACATTTGAGATATTTGAGCAATTCCGTACTTTAAATTCGTGAAAAATAGCTGAAGACTTCAATCTCGCTGCGTTTTCCGTGGCTATACCAAAATCCCAGGTACAAAAGATTTTGTGAGCGAATATGTTTTTTAATCCGCCTTTGGTTTCGATAAAGTTGACGCGATAAGACTTCATGCTAAACGAATCAAAATGTTTTACACAAATATCTATGGGTGTGGATTAATTTTATAGTTATCTTAACTAGACGTACCTGATTGCAAGAACCAATAACAGTGACATTAAATAAACAAGGAGCATGGTGTAAAAATAAGCGCGTGGTGTCGAATAAAAATGATTTGGGAGCAGATTAATAGAAACATTCTGATAATAACCGTAAAACATTGTGGATGTTTCTAGATAACCCTTGAAATAAAATTTAAAAAAAACAAGATAAATCAATTAAAACAAATAATAAAATTATAAGAAAAATGATGAAAGTAAAAACTAATAAAAAATACTCACTTGACCAGTGAAGAGATCAATATAAGAAAAAGTTGATGGATTTTCGCTGCCTCGTGTAACCACATGAAGAATTTCTGGAAAAGTGATGAAACAGAAACAAAGGAAAAACGCCACACAGTTTAGCAGAAACAGATTTCGAAAAAAACGAAAGTAAATTGCTGTGGCAGATCCAAATTCTCCTTCTATTTTTTTCATTGTGCTGTTCCACAAACCAAAAGTGTAAACGAAATCTTGAAATTTTGATTTGCACTGTAACATTAAACATTATTTAGTTTATAATTTATAAAATATTCATAGCTCAGATATAACTAACATGCTTTGTTGATAAACTCATATCAAATTTCATTTTTTTCCAACCAGAAATATGTTTAGCTTTCTTCATGCGCAGATTCAATTTTTCTTTAACCAGTTTCTTCATGGTTAAACTCTGTGGCATGTCTCGCAGAGTGTTTTGCCGAAACTCCATTCCAGGCACAACACCATCTTCCAAAAGTGATTCTTCTTCCTCCACAAATTTCTTAACGATTTGTTCAACATGCTCTGAAGTTGGATCCTGATTACTCCTTGAATCTGTAAGAATTAATTATATATTTACTAACAAATAACTGCATATATATATATCAAACAATAATATAATCTTACATGAAGCGTCCCAATCATCCTGGGAAGCAGTAGCACCTCGTATACCTCTTGAATTTATATTCCTATGCATGGATAGCCTTCGATGTCTGTAGTCAGCATCAAATGATGTGTTTAAGGTGTCCATATTAGTATTAATCTCAACTGTATCCATTGTTTCCATTGCTCCAACTGATCTAATTCATGCTTCTCATCTGGCATTTACAAAAAACGCACTGGCAATTCCATTGCGTTATCGCCGGTGGGCATGAAATAATCGTAGATAACGAGCGCGTGTGAAATTGCGTCTAATTTGCGATTTTATGATTTATTTCAAGCCACTTTTGTACACAATTCGAAGCTGCGGATGTGAGGTTATCGCAATCGTACGAAATGTTTACGCTTGGCAGACGAATGAGACATAGGCGACGAAAAACAATAACAAAACAAACGAAGTAAATAGTATCGGTACATAATGTACTGAAACATATTGAAGGCTGTGTGACTTAAGCAATGGCTAAGCTGCCTTAAAACTACTCAAAACTGAGTTATAGAAAGTATGAGTTTAATTCTTTTTATGTGTAGATTTTCGCTATTAGTGTAAATATTATTTACCTATATTTGTTTTCGAGAATTTGTCAATGTCATGCTTTGTCAAACTAAGGGAAATAAGTTATTCTGATAAAACACGTTCAATAAGTACATACATTTTATATCAATACAATTAATCAGTTTAGCTGGCCAGCCTAGCCGGATAAGTGATAAGTTTGTTGATATGAAACACTAAAGTGACAAAATTTAAATATTGTGATGCATATGAGTGAATATTTGGATGCATTTTATCAGGAAAAATAGCAAAGATATTAAACTATTGTTGGTATAACGTTGATATAACGTAAATAATAATGAACATTAATAATATTAATTAATATTTTTGAACATTGTGTATAAAATGGCGGTGACAGATGTCAAAAATATCTGTTAGGTTATGTTTTCTCTGTATTTACTGGTATTTACTAAATGTTTTTACTAAATTGTTGTTATTAATCAATTAAGTTGGCAGATTAGGTGAGGAACACGTTGAATCTTGTTTACTGTGCTTGAACCATAATATACTAATTTTGTTTGGTGTACAACGGTGTACAAAGTTCTCCCACCCTTTTGACATTTTCTAGTATGTATAACTTTTTAATTTTTCCAATAAGTTGTTTTGTTGTTTCTTCACCAACAACGAAGGTCTTAGTTGGTTGATGTTATTACATAATTTTGTCTTGAAAAGTAAAATCGAAGCTGGACAAGTGAGTATTGTCTTGGCGTGGAATGTGGTATAAACAAATTTAGCGTTGATTGTAAATATTTAGAGTCGGTTTGTTTTGTTTTGATCCCCACTCCGGCTCGCCGAAGGAGAGATGGCGCCTCGGTATGCGGGCGCACGTCTGTGGCGCTACACGTTCAGTTCACGTCCGCGTCGTCTGCGTTCTCCTACGTTCTGCTCGCTCCTCACGTGTTGCGAGCAAGCGCCAGAAGCATCCCGCTGCAGCGCGTTGGGCTGTTATGAAATCAGCGCATCGGGCGCAGGTGCCACCCACGTCCTACCGGCGGATTTGTGCGTGCCGCTGGCCGGCCGCGACCCCGTCCGCGTGAAGCGCGCCCGGGCCCGCGCATCGCAACGGCCGTCCTCGCCGAAAACAACACGCGCTTGTGTGTGCGTGCGCGAGTGTCGCCAGCGTCCCGTGCGTGCAGTGTGTGCAGCAGCAGCAGCGCCCAGCGATAACGGCGCGGCGGACGCTCACGCGTTCGCGCTAACGATCGCCGTGCGTCATTTGTTTGTCGGCGTCGCGCGCGCGTAGGGAGCCAGCCGCCGGCGACGATGTCCTACTCGCACACGGCGGAGAGCGACGCCTGGGCGCTGCTGGCGCTTAAGTCTGCGCCGGCGAGTCCCTCGAAGGTGCAGTGGAGCCCTGAGGAGAAGGGCGCGCCGATCGCACGCCTGGAGGGCCGCGAGTTCGAGTACATGGTGCGCCAGCACCGCATCACCATCGGCCGCAACAGCAGCCGCGGCGACGTCGACGTGAACATGGGTCACTCCAGCTTCATTTCGCGCAAGCACCTCGAGGTGTTCTTCGAGCACCCTTTCTTCTACATGATGTGCAACGGCAAAAACGGCGTTTTCGTCGACGGCGTTTTCCAGCGCAAGGGCGCACCGTCAATTCAACTGCCCCGAGCGTGAGTAGCCGCCTTCGCTTCTGTTGTCTTCTGCACGTGTTTCCTCATTGCACGCTCTGTGGGCCTTGAGGTTATTACGCATGGCCTCTACTCCTCTCTATTTGTGTCAGGTGTTTAGCTTCGCTTTTTATAAACCGACGGCCGACCGCATGCCGAGCTGTGTTTACACGCCGACGGCCGCGCTCCATTGGCCAATCGGATTTGCATTATAAATAAATTCGATATTTGCATACGCATCGCACACGAATGGCATGGCACATGTGCGTTTTATTTCCGACGGCGGAAAAACCGCACTCGATTGTTTGTTTTGTTGTTCGCGCTCGCCGAAATGTGCCGCATTAGCGTGCGCGCGTTTGCGTTTAAAAATACGCCGCCGCGTCTCGGGCGTCGTGTGTATTTTCGTGCGCACTGCGAAGCATGTGCGCACCTAACCTAAAACCCTCGGCGGACGTGGGGCTGCCTCCGCGGCGACGCGCGTTACATAAACTCGCCGCCGGCGTGGCCACGTGACGCAATTGTTGCAACAACCAACCAACAACTCTGCTGAGCGAGCGCAGGTTCATCCTGCGCCATGGCGAGCGAGAATGTTTGTTTACATCGAACGCGCTGCAAAGCTCCACTGTTATTGATTCTAATTTCTAGTTGCCAGCTAACCCATAGTAATGTCCACGTGTAAACAACGTCCGGCGTCTTACTGGGGCGCTGCTTTTTCGAATCGGGCATGCAAATACGATTTATCAAACTGCTTGCTACCTTGGTAAATTTGCTTTATTAAACTCACGGAAACTTGTAAACAACACGATTCACGACTTGTTTACGGACAATTTCCAATTCCACTTTGTTTTCTCTTCAATTTGTCTAACCGGTGGTTGTTTTTCCCTTATTCACACAATCTAATTCTAAAAATAATATTAAAACGAAAATAAAAACTTGTTTTGACGTCGCAAAAACATTTTTTTTGTAATATTTTATATTATATAATGTTTTACGTTGTTATACCTGTAGTTTGTGTTTTTTGTTTCTATAATTTTGAAGAATTGTAATCAATAACCATATAAATGTTAATCCTTAACTTTTACGAAACTCTCATAACGACTAATATATATATAATATCAAAAACATCATCAAAATGTTTGCTGATTACGCTGCAACATCGGTGGGTTTTAATGAAATTGTTAATCTACAATTATTTAAAATGCTTATCGATTTTATGCACGAAAACAGTAGGAGTAATTTGTTTGTCATTTTCAATTTTTGCTTTTTATATCACAACAAACTCAAAACAAAACTTTGCAAATTGTTCGCTGTATTATCGAATTTGAGTCAGTAACAAGAAAGTAAATTCATTATGCATGAAAACAACCAAGAAATTCAAAATGTCAATAATTTTATAACCATCGTTTTGTCATTTGTTTTTTTCACATTATAATA
>JARJDS010009960.1:0-17302 GCA_030264155.1 Atheta pasadenae | reverse complement strand
TTACTTAATATAATCGTATAATAATAAATTAATACCTCTATATTACACAACATTCTTTTTTTTATTGGTAAACATTAATTTTCAATTTAAAATTTAGAATTTTTAAATTTTTTTGGTTATTTTTAGTATATTACCTTGGAAGTAGTAACTTGCTACCCCCGTTTTGCTCGCGCCCGTTTTACGACACCTTTATAGAAGATTAATGTCCTTAATTACGGTTCGTCATTTATTTTCGAACGAAAAAAACCCAACTCACAAAAGTGCGAAAGACAGAGAAGAGAAAACGCAAAAGTTGAACAACGAATACGCCAAGGGCACTTCGTTTTGAGTGCAATGGCGAAGGACTAAAGGTTCAATACTGTGTGTGTGTGTGTGTGTTGAAGAGTTAAAGAGCGAAACACTATGATGGGGGATGGAAAGGAAAAGAAAAGAATGAAAATGCGCGGCAATAATGTCCGGATAATGGTTTTATTTTTATGTCATAATGTACCGACGTCCGGACGCGGACTATAACGCCATCTATGAGTGAGTAGGTACTAAACTAAACGACATTAGTCGTAATTAAAAATAAATTATAAACATGTTTAAGTAGATTTTTGTTTTTATATTAAACAAATAAGAAATAATTGTTTTAAGATTATTTGACGTGATATTTTCTTGTGTGCTGTATTTTTTTTATGTTTGGTGTAAACTTGAATGTACTGTTTCTCAGATTTTTTTAACTCTTGCATTAAAAGTAAAGTAAAACTGAAGTACATTTATTTTTATTTCGTGCTTAGTTCAAGTTTAGTTAATGTTATTTTTATTATTTGTGTTTTAGTCAGAATAAAAGTTATATAAAGTGGAAATTTATTTTTATTTAATTCAATTTAAGAGTTAATTGTGATTTAAAAAAATATAGTGATATCACAATAAATTGATATTTTTAGTTCTAATAAATTTGTGCTCTTGAATCACTTGAATTCCTTAAGTTTCAAGACGATGTAGGAATAACAATATCTTGAAATTTTCCAAAAAAAAAGTATATGACTCTCCCAGACTTGGATATATCGAGCATCATTTTTTATGTCGACAGAAAAAGATTTTTTCAGTTCATTTTTTGCTTTTTTTCTTTCTGCACGCCGGAATTGGAAAGAAACGAGGCGGTGTGCGCGTGTAAGAAAACCTGATGGCAACAAAAGGATCCGGGATGAACTATAGCCGTGGCGAACTAATTTAAGGTGAGCACCATGAGTTTTTACTACAGTTTGGGGAGTTATTATGGCGGGAAATAAACGAAAAGTAGGCAACTTATTTGTAATAATTTAGAAAAAAATTTATCTTTTCCTTCACCCACAAAAAAAACACATTTCATTGTTTGATAAATTTATTAAATTTACAATTATTTTAAAATAAAAAAAAGTGTTTATAGATGGCGTTGGTTGGTTTAGTAAAAAAAATAATTTTTTTATAATCATGTGTTAATATTTTTTACATCGTATTGGGTAAAAAGTTAAAATTGGAATTAAATTATCTGTGTAGCGCTTCCAGCCCCCAAACGAACTGGCGATTGATGATTAATTAATGGACCGCGAGCGTTTTTATTCCCGCATACGCCATTGTTTTGTTTTTTGTTCTCTCCTCCGTATTTGTGAGTGAGTTTGGGTTTTATTTCGAGTGTTGTTTTTTTTTCTAATGACCAAAACATTAGTATATCAACATCAACATATTATACATAATGGAAGCTTATGGCCGGCGCGTGTTTTTGTTGTTGGTAAGGTCGCACTATAGGCAACCAAGTGTGCGTCTTTTGTATTTGTATTTGAATTACTAAAATTTGTGTTTGGCGCAAAACACGCACAAAAAACAGTGACTGCGAGTTCGCATTAATTAATCATGATTATTCAACAAACGCTGTTTTGTTTTGTTTGAAATAATATTACGGCGATTATAAAATGATTACGTATAAAATAAAAACAAAAAATAAAACTTGTTGTAACATTTTTTGGAATTTTATTTACTATTTTTTTTATTTGTTGTAATCAATTGTTTATTATTGACATTTTGACGTTTGATCCTAATAGAATTAAAGATGATTAAGATATTCTTGGCTCTTTCTTTTCTTTCTCATTCTTCGTTTTTTTGTAGTCTTGAAACTTGAGACTGAAGCTTAGTCTGAAACCAAACGTTTTTGTGTTTTTATTTCATTTGTACTTGTTCATCCTTTCTATTTCTTGCTTAAACGAAGTATTACTCGTCTTGGATGGTTGCTCATTTTGATTGTGACTTCGTGTCGAACATTGACAACGTCAATGACAACGACTGCGACGAGGACATCGAGCAACGACGTGACAATCATATTTGCGAAGTCTTTAACTCGTGACGCTGACGACGAGTCGCTTAACGCTTAAGCCGGTGACAACTCTCACATAAAAGCAAAAAAAGTTAGCGCAAATATCTAAAAAATAAAAAACAAGTAAAAGAAATACGATCTTCTAAAAAACTTAAAGGTTTTACAAATTTTATTTTTGTTTTAATAGAAACAAAGTATATTTTATTATTTTTTGAGTAAAAATAATAACATTACCAAATATGGTGGCAGCGCCGGGCACTACAGCAAAAAAAAATTTTTCAAAAATTAAATATTTTTTAAAATTATAAATATTATGTATAAAAATATAGATTAGTATAGTTATAGAACAAAAAAAAATATTTTAATTTTTTAAGGTTTAGAAAAAATTGATGTAGGTGATGTTGGTTGGTGAAGGCGCCGGGTTATACTTTTACTTCTAGTGAAGATCTCCAGCTCTTGCTTTTGCTTTTGCTTTTCGTTGTGAGTGTGCGACGGCGCGTTTTGGGCTAACAACAGAGGGGGCGCTCCTGGTGCGCCGTGCAACATCGCGCCGCCGCCGCCGCCAGTCGACGGCTGCAAGCGCCGCGTTACGTTTCGATACAACGCGTTGACCGTTTTTCGTCGCTTACGTCTTTGGACGAATACAGCACACACGTTTTACGTGTGCATGTATGCAAATGTAGATCCCCGTATCTCTAATTACTAAAATTACGTGCGCCCATCCATCAAAATTTAATAAACAAATCAATAATTATCAACCAGAACCAGAATGACCACAAACAAGGATTAAAAACGTTAATAACGAATTATATCATCAATAAAGTGTATTAACCTACAAAACCAACAAACAAAACAACTGAACCTCAAAAATGGATTACAAACTTAAAATTTGAGGTTATATTTAATAAAAATTAAAAATCATCAATAGAAACGAATATAGAAATAAATCTCAAGTGTACGTAGTGTTATTAAATGTTAAAAATGTATAGTGATAATACACAACCGCCCCCGGAATAAAGTGTTAAAATTTCCATTAAAAAATGTGTAACTTTAATCAAAATCAAAAATTAATTTTTATGTTTTTGGTTATGTTTTTGTCATTACCGGTAATAATTTTTGGCGATCCAGTGGCGGCATCGTCTTCATCAGCAGGTGGAAGTTTAGGGGGCGGTATAGCGGCAGCTGAACGCGCCCCCTTGACATCGCGTACAGTGCGTACTAAATACGGCGATGTGAGTGGTATTATTGTACAGTTGGAAGCCAAACATCTTGAACCCGTGGAGGTGTTTCGCGGTATACCTTATGCCAGCCCGCCTCTTGGTAGTTTACGATTTATGCCGCCGGTCACCGGCGCGTTATGGTCCGGTGTAAAAATCGCGGACAGGTTTAGTCCAGTGTGTCCGCAACGTCTGCCGGATGTGCGTAATGAGACAGCAGCGTTGAAACGCATGCCGCGGGGGCGGTTGGAACACCTCAAACGGTTACTGCCGTATCTACAAAACCAAAGCGAGGATTGTTTATATTTAAATATCTATGCTCCAGCACAAGGTAAGGTTATATTTTTAGAAACGGAATAAAGGTTTTAATTAAAAAATAACAAAAATATACAATGTGTTTAAAATAAAACAAAATATAATATTTTTAAATTTTATTTTTTTTGGTTGTAATGTAAAGGTTGTTTTTATAGTTTTTATGTATGTATGTGTTTGTGAAGAGAAGCGCACTCAGGGTTAATATGCTGATGACGCTGGCGCGCTATTGAAAATTAATGATTTCCACTCGAACGCACTCATCGTCGGCGCGGCGCCGCACTCGACGCAACGACGACGACTTTTCAGCGCTCACAAAAACTCAGCACCGCGGCCGCTTCCATCGCAGGTATATTACATATTAGATTTTATTCTGACATTAATTTTTCCTCTGTGAAAAATAATAAACAAAACACAAAGTGCTGTTGAGTTGAAGAAATACGGAATTGCTTTAACAATCTAACAATAATTATTTTTAATCACTTCTTGAAATATCAATTTCTTATATATGTAATATAGATAGTACAGAATTGCTTTATAACATCATTAATTATAATTAAATAACAAACAAATTAAAAAAATATTGATATTGCATAAGAAATTTTATATAAATATTATTTTTGTTCAAAAACTTGATAAACAAACCTAAGGAAAACATATTTTTTTAATTTTAATTGATATTTAAGAGAAAACAGTATAATAACTTATTTTAAAATTTTATGTTTAGTTTTGTAAATATGTGTATATGATACCCGGCGCATCCACTGTATTAGTTTGATAGTAACCCGGCACCTCCACCGTATACTTACTATATGCATCACATGAACAAAATTTTTATTTATTACAAGTTATATTTTAAAATTTTTAATATTGTTTTAATGCCTTATGTTTAAAATATATGTTTTATAAATTGTTTATATTTATAAACAAAATCAAAAAATTAAAAAATACTAAATACGTCAAATGAATAAGAATTTTTGTAAGATTTGATTTCCAACTACTAATATTGTTTTTAATTTAAATAAATTTAAATTTTCCATTGCATGCATTATATTATATAATAAATAGCCCGGCGCATCCACTATATAATTATTCTAAAATTTTACATAGTAAAATATTACAACATTTTAAAATTAATTTAAAATAGAACAAAATTTAAATATTGTTAGTAAACATATAAAATGTTTTTAATAATTTTTTTTATTAATTAAAATAACTACGTGTAAATTGTAAAATGATTCAATTAATTTACGTTTAGTTTCGAAAGCCTTACAACTCAATTCATTTGTACTAAAATTCTCTATACTCTACATCTTGCTAGCCATACTATAACACAAAGTCTGACTCTGATTCAGACTCAGACTCAGAATTACAATTACAGTCACACTTAGATAGTCAACGCTGATACGTGTAATGCGCGCGTTACGTCTAGTTATGCTTCAGTTACACACAATTATACATACCGAACACGTAATATTCAGGTTAATCGTGAGTGTACGTGAGTATACGTGAATGGTTGACGTCAAGAAGCGCAAGCACCATAATACTAACAAAGTGATGTAATCTTCTAATTCAAATTCACCCAAATGTTGTACGTAATTGTACGTAATGCTTGAAATGAATTGTGTACAAATTACAAAATGTTAAAGTACACTTTGTTACCTGCACAACAGTAAATCGTAATGATTTTACATGAAATGTTAGAGGTTATGTACGACTCAACATCGTACACGTGTCGTGTTGACCTTTTACGTGAAAATTTCTACGTTTTTGGGTTTGTGATTACTTGGAGTTTGAATTTAGGGTGAGCAAGAGACGACGCCAGTTTGAATATGTTATCGCTTTGGGTCTGACGTAGGTGGAGAACATTATGAGAAAATTAGCAAATGTGCAAAATACAAACGTCCGCAGGGTTTGTTCCTGGCAAGGATCGCTGCTTCCTGAGTGAGTGAAATTCTAGTACACGAAATGTATAATACAAAATAACAAATTTGAATATTTTTAATATTTTACTTATTCGAATTACATTTTTTTTAAATATAATAATTTATTTAATCAATTTAACAATTATATTTTATAAATTAACATGAAACAACTTTTACACATTTTGTTAAACTTTATAATTAATTTTTTTGTTACATTTTCTTTATATTGTGACCTAAATCAATACTTAAAAGTGTTTTTGTGATGCAGCTGATTTCGTATAGTGTTGCTCTTTGGTGGGTCCCAGTGGTTAAACTTTCAACTCTGTCCGTTGTTGCATTGTTTGTCGTGTCATTGTTTGTCTAGGTCTTGGCATCACAACGTCTTACGTGTGTTGCTGTTCCTTAGATGGCTTGGGTGGCTTGTGTCGTCGTCCTGGGTTTTCTAGGACTGAAAGTCTTACTGCTCTTACTGCTTTTCTAGTTTTTTTTTTGGTTTCAATTTTAGTTTTGGTTTTGTCACTTTACCTTACTATTTCTTGGTGGTTTTTTGTGTGTGGTGTCTGGGGGATTTGATTCTTGCATTTTGCACTTTTGCACTTTGCATTGTATCTCTAGATACAAACAACACCCCACTACACAAGTCAGAATTTTTACTTTTTAAAGTCAGAATCATTGTGAATAAATTAGTAAACAATCCAACAATTAATTGTAATTTTTATATAAAATAACAACATGTTGTTTATATTTTTATTTAAGTATTGAAGTATTTTAATGTTTTTTAGAAATTTTATGTTATTTATATATATATATATATATCTAAATCCTTATCTCTTATAAGGAATTTTCGTATAATCATTTTGTAATTACACCTTTTCCTTGCCTTTCCATTTCATTTCTCTCATAGTCATCCCCAACACGATTTCAGTTAGCTGCTAACTGAAAACTCAAAGACGTTGCCTTCAACCAGCAATGGCGGCAGCAACGGAAAGACACTTTGAGGCAAAAGTTTAGCAATTCGGGCGCAACATGCGGGGGCGCTGCGCGTTTCCGGCGCAAACTTGTTTCGCGCTTGGCGCCTGGATATTTATCGCGCGCACTTGTTTTACGGCCACTTTGTGTGCCCCAGCGCCAAGTTGACAAATTTCGCCAACTTCCAAACGACTAATTAATTACCTACGGATTTATATTGCACTTATACATCGGGATGAATACATCCCGCGCATAATTGGATTATAATGAAGCATAAAACGTAATAATTGAAGTGTTTTGACCTCTTTCACCTGTAAACTTTTAAATTATAAATTAAATTACCATCTAAGATCACGTTTTCTCCCAAAATATTATGAATAGTATAATTTAAGATTAAAATTATATATATTTGCAACAATAACAACAAAAAAATTATTTTTTGCGTTGTGTTTTTTTATATTTACGTTTTAAGCGTGTGCAGTAACTGCGGAGATTAATCACTTCCATCTGCTGGTGTTTTTATTCTTTATTTTGAATTTTCCCTTCTCATACTAAGCTTCTGTATATTTGCAACCCTTTCAAAGTGGTATTTGTATTCGTTGTATTCGTTGTTGTACCGTCAAGTATTTTTTTTTTCAATGCACCCTCGTTCAAGTAAAACTGTTGAAACGTATAAAGTATAAAATTCTAAACGTATGCGCTTTTTGTGTGTTTTGTATGCACTTTCCTTTTGCAGTTCACTTTATTCTCAATTTTCTTCCGGTTGAGGACATTCTCCAATATTAAAACGAACAGGGCATGCTAAGGTTGTGTGTGTCGAGACGGGTTCTGATCGATCACACTGATAAAAACGATAAAATTGTTTTGCAGTTTTGCAAAATCAATCTTTACATTTTTTAGTTTAACGTTAAAGTGTTAGACACTTTTATAACCAAAAAAATAAAATAAACAAAAAAAACTTTAAAAGGAAAGAATTTAAAATAAAAAAAAACTTTTAGTAAATTTAGTAAGGAAATTTTTTGTTGATTCAATTTATGCAGTGCTTGAATGCAAAAAAAAACTCGTCGCCGGTTTTTTACGATTGGCATCATCATAATATATTTTACGACATAATCTTTTATCAATATATTGACATTGAAGTCTGACCGTTGGAAAAACCACCATTCCAGAGTAGCAAAAAAACGAATAAAACTTTAAATAAATTTTTTATTTTTCGTCGTTAAATTAATTAATTTTTAAATTAATTTTATGTTAATTTTTTTAACGTAAAATAACTTGTAGAATATTTATTAATTTAAAAATTTAAAAATTTCAACAAAATGTTTGCACCTCTAAAAATTACTAACAAAATTAGTCGATTTCGAGTCGCGACGAGCTTTATACGTTAGCCGATATGTCAACGTCAGTGTTTTAATGAATCCGATTTATAACCGACGCGTCCTCCTTATGTTCCCGATGCTTTGGGTGTGCGATTTTGTGCGCCATTGCGGGTAATGGCGAAGGCGCCGGGCATTACGCAAGCCTACGCTACGTGTTGAGAGCGTTTTGTCGAACAAATTACCTGCCCGCTTAAACCACACACACTCGCACACACCCTTACACATCAAGGTGGGGTTGGATACGTACTTTTAATGTGGGCAATCTTTGTAACATAAGTAGACTATTAGACAATGTGTTCATGAGGGTACTGGGTACAAAAATTACGTTGATGGTGTTTTATAGCTTTACATGGTTTAGTAAATAATTATAATAAATATAGTAAATAATATAAAATAAAACTAGTTGTATTAGTAAACTAGTAATTAATATTTATAGTTGATTTTTAAAAATACTTTGAAGAAAAACAATGCAAGGTAATAAACTTAACAGTGCTTTATTTTGTACTTTTTTTTTATTCTGGTGAACAGACTTATAGATTTTTTGTTGTACATTGCACTTGAGTCGAGTGCCGTTCTTGCGAATTCTATCCCTTAGTTGGTTTTTTCGTTGTATAGCTGCGGGGTGTGCATGCTAAGTAGAAAATACTTGGAATGAACAAAGCGGGTTTACTTAAAGTAATTTATTGCTTGTTGTTTGTTCACCTTACTAAGGAACACATTTTTTTAATTTACGTTTTATTATTTTATTTTGCAATAAATATATTTCAGTCAAGACCTTTTTTTAAATTTTATAAAAAACTTAATTACTAGAAAAAAAAATTATTGACAACAAAAATTTTAACTGTAAATTTTTTTCAGTTTTTCAACTTTAACTTAAAATTTTTTATAATAAAAAATTTTGTATAAAAAAATAATTAAAGGTAATAAGTAGATAATTTATTCATCTTTCTAAATCTTTTTTACTTATATTTTTATCTTTATTAGTATAGAAAATATAAACAAATTAATACCTTTATGATTTTATTTCAAATCTGATTAGTTTGAATTTTGTTGGAGTTTTAACGTCAAAATTCCTTATAAATTAAAACATTTAGACAAAATCATTTTAACAAAAAATCAAGTGAATTTATTTGTCTTTTATAATATTTTTAGATGATATTTTAATATTAATTAGTATAGAAAATATAACCAACTTAAAATTGTACCATTTTATGAAATTTATTTTCAAAAAATACAAATTTAATTTAAATTAAACTCAATAAAATTTTGATTCAACTAATAAAACATAATTGAAACCGCCTAATTTAACAATTTTTGTAAAAATTAACTACCTTTTTATGATTATTTTTATTCTTTTTGCGATTTTTATAATTTCACGTATTTTAATGTTTTCATTCGCAAGCAACGAGCGTTTTTAATGTCGCGTCGCGCTCATTTTTTATTTTATGTTTATCCGAATGCGAACGCAAAAACGGCCAGCCAGCTTTTATATTTTTATTCAGTTACGAACATATATTTCAGCGCGGCACGTACGAGTACTTCTTCGCACACACGCGCCGCCACACGAAAATCCACCGCGGCGCACTCGTATCGCCCACACATAACATTTTGAATCTGAAATTTATTTTTTATGCAAATGTATTACTATAAATCCGGCTGCGAAATCCTGTTAGAAAAATGCCACACGTCGCGGTGGCGGCGGCGGAAAAAACGAAAACCTTTGCCAGTCGACTTATAAATATAATAAAACATGTAACGAGGGTGCTTGAGGTGCTTTACATCATAAACAACCAAGAAAACACGAATGGTACTAATACATAAACAAATAAACTGAATAAAAAGTTTTTTGGTGCAAAAAATTTTTATTTATTATTAAAACCAACCCTTATTAGTTTTTCTTTCAATTATTAACCACCCATCAAAATTATTAAGGTATATTCTTTTATATCACGTCTCTTTAAACAAACCTTTTTATTTACCCCTAAATTACTCTAAATATATTTCAAAAATTGTAAAACAACCAAAATTTAATTTAGAAGTTTAATAAATTAAAACATAAAATATAATAATTCTAGAATAATATAAAATACAAAATTAAATCTGAAATTCACCGATTTGAAAAGCAAAAATAAATTTTTATTTTTATTGTTTGAACAATGCGAACAAATACAAACTGTGAATGCAAATTTTTTCCACGAATTATAATAATAAACTCCATAATAAACGTTATGAAATGTGCACTTCAACATGTGCAAAACGCTCATTATTCTCATTAACTTACGAGCCTCACCGACCGCCTGACGTTTGGAAAACTTTATTAATGGCTCTTTAAAGCTGCGTACGAGTGGAAAACGTTCGCATCGCATGCTTTTCACTTGATTACGGTAATATAGCGTAAAATTAATGTTGTTTTAATGTAAATGACGACAATGATATTCCACATGCGCCTGTACGCAAATTAATACGCTGCAAAATTCTAAATATTATTATCAACAATTGAAATATTCTAGAATCAAACATTAATTACTCTAATAAACTTCAAAGCATTCAAAATCTTTATACATTAATTATTTAATACTCTTCTAATCATTCTAATTAATATATTAGGATGAGTATAACATAAATGTTTTTTTAGTTTTTAAAAACTAATATAACTTTGATTGAGACATTAAGGCATTGCGCATTGAGCTCTAAAAATGATTACGATTTTTATAACCCTGGCTTGAAAGTATGACATTCCCAGCTTTATATTCGTTCGTGCATGAGTCGAATGGGGAAAGAATTGCAGCACACGTAATGACAGCTCGTACCTTTCATATCACTTGCACCCTTACTCTTCGTTTTGCTATCATGCCGGCGTGCTATCAAGAACAAGACATAAAAAGGTCGAGAAACAGAAAACGCTTGAGTTGCTTCAGTTGCCTGAGTTACATCTAAAAAAATACGAGGGTGTTTGTGTAAGCAAGGCAATGTGAAGGGATATAAAGGGATGAGGGTGGATATAAATTGTGCTGGGTCATAAAAAAAATGTTTTTAGTGGTCGAAACAAGCCCGATACTTGTAAAACTTTGAATTTGAATTTGAAAAATGTAACATTTGTTCTGTTGTTTTGTTGAGCAACAGTAACCATGGTGACCAAAACGCGATTTCGGCTAGACGAAAAGGGTCAAAAGCCCTCCACCCAAATTGTTGAACCGTACGTGGGCGCTAATTAATTACGAAACCTACCAGACTAGCCATAGTTTGGTTGTGACACAACACAAACAAGCGCGGCGACCAAAATAAGGGTAAAACCCAAGACGAAACCAAGATGAGAGAAAACTAAGAAGCTTGTCATGCGAATATCCTTTATTAGTCACTGTCCCTTTCACTAATCTATGATTAAGTTTTAGACTACAAAACAACACACGTCAAAATTCAAAGAATTTCAAAGCTTTGACTTATAAACTCACCAAAAACGCAAAAAATAAATAAAAATTTGTATTACACCAAACATTATAAGGTTTTGTAATTAATTCTATTCAGAAATATTATTCACATCATTGAAGTCACAGGTATTCATGTTGTGAAGTCCTGTCACGTTGAGGTACAGTTACGTGAAGGTATAGGCAACCAAACACACAAAAGCGTCGAGATTCATTTCTCGTCTATTGAATAGCTCACACTTCGCGCCTTTCACTATGCCACCACTACTGATAGCTATCGCGTGTAGCAAATCTTGTATATCTTGTACAAGCAAAGACTTTGAAAGCTAGATCTTGCTTGAGCTGGCCTTGGATATTATTCTACGACACGTTTTGTGCGGGTAAGGCGTCGGCAAAAAGGTTGTGAAGCATCATCAGGCTGCCAGACGAACACCGAACTCAGCGTGCAGTTGGTGGATGAAAAGCCAACGTCGTCGTGGATATAATTTGCGTGGCCTTTTCATCCACGTCTACGCCGCGTAATGATATTAGCAGATGTGGATTTGAAACGACATTCATTTGGATTTACGACCAACAACTATGAATATAGAATTCATCCAAATCCTGATGTGATATAAACATATACGCGTTTATTTATTTATGTAAAATATATTTTATAAATAATTTATTTTATGTTTTACGTTGGGATGTTACATTTTCTATTAAATTTTTGGTACTTTTATTTAAAGTAAAGTTAAGAAAATAAAATCTCAATTTAAAATTTTATTTTTATCGTCTGAAGTTTCTTTCAAGATTTTATATTTTACGCATGGAAAATCTCAAACTCGTTATCTTGAATATCTACTTGAATGACAACCATTGTGACTTTACCTTAAATCCTCAAAACCACACGAAAAATTAAAAAAACAAAAATATGGCGCCTAAAAGCATTTGCCACGTGGCAGTTAATATAAAACGATCAGGTTACACGTGTTAATAAAATTCAAAATATTTACCTTGGTTTAGTAAATTTGTTTAAGATTCAGTTACTTTCTTTTTCTTTTTCCACAAAAACTTCTGGAGGAATATATCATAAAATATAAAATTTCAGCACGTGCTGAAATTTCTCTTTCTTCGCATTTTACACACACTTTATACATTTGACGCCGACGCTGTTTTTCTTCGTTTTGCGCCTCTTTGTGGTGTCTTTTTCCCTCTATCTCGCCGAAAGGAATTCGAAACTCTTGGCAGTCTTTTGGCACCGACTGCGTGACACCCTGAGATATTCGCACATGTGGACGAATCTTTTCGACTGTCTGTCGGTGGTGGGTTTCCAAGCAGGCGAATGCGAATGCAATGGTGTCGTCGTTCTCATTTGATATTCAGTGTGTTATCTCTCACCACGGCGTGACTTTGACTTGTCCCGAATCGGTCTCAAGTCGTCTTCAGTGGTGCGGTTCGCTTCGAACATCAAGCATTTTTCACCAATGATGTAAACGTTAAGAAAAGTCAAAGGATAATGTTCAGTGAGGGGTTGAGAAAATATTTTAAACTAAAACAAGATAACTAAAAATTTTGATTTGATGAAAATTATGTTAGTGGTTATTATGGTATTCAATATTTTGGACGAAATTCCCTTTAGTCCTTAATCTTCTGATTGCCAAACAAAAAACGTAAAAAAAAATAAATGTAGTAGGAAACGTCGTCCTGAAAAAGTTTATTGCGTCTTGGTTGGATTTTTATATTGGCTATTTTTCACATTTCCTCCCTACGATACTCGCATTATGCTTTTTTCTACCCTTGTACGAATAGTGCCAGCTTTAGTCCACATTCATTCCATGCTCGTTCACGTTCGATTTCTTGCCATAAAAATAAATTATATATAGAAAAAAATAACGTTATTCATTTGACAAAAAATTATCTATTGTGGTACTACTTTACTACCCTTGATGAACTACTCAACTACTCAAAGTTAACAAATCTAACAAAAATACAAAAATAATTATTTATTAGAAAATTTCAACCCTTAAAAATTTTCAACCCTTAAAATTTTCAACCCCTAAAAATTACATCTTTTTAAAATTTTTGTTCCCAAAATTTTTTTCTTTTATTTTGACAATTTTTTGTATGAATCTTTATTTTTATCAAAATCAACCCTTATTTTTTTATTAAAAAAAAAGTTTTAAAATAATTTTAATAATAATTTTGATGCGTTTTTACCTTTTAAATATTAACATTCAAGTCAAAAACTTTACCTACAGCAAACTTTATATTTCCTGTTTTCTTTACTTTAAGGGGTGAATTCCGCCCCTACTCTTAGTTATGCCTTACCTTTACAACCTTTGTTCCATAAACTTTTCGTGTTCACACAGACAACTTCTTGTTTCTAACTCTCCAAACAATTCAACCCTTCCCTCACACAAACTTAACACCACTCCTGTCTTAAAAATATAACGTTGTGCTCGGCACCAATTTAACAACACTAACTTTAGCAAGTTGTAACTTATAACAACTAACATACCACAAAATAATTATAAAATATATAATTCCACACTTCCGAAGGGTTGTAAGCCAAAACCCTGTAAATATTGACTAAGTAAATGTAGAAAAAATTACAAACACTTTGCCAAAACGTTGCTCATGCTCATGTTCATCGACACGACTTAAGCTTCTAGCTTTGGGGGCGCAAAGTCTTGAACTAAATTGATAATTCGATTGGAAAGTCATAAAGTGCGTAGCCGTAAGCACCCAATATTCATTCCTAATAATCGTTAACTGCTTGTACGCTTCCCCAAAGCGCGTTGTGTTAAGGAAGAGTATGAGAGCGTTTGGATCGTTTCGTTTTCCGCCGGCTGCTTTCGTCTTCAGTTTCCACCCAGATGGCAGTCTTTGCATTTCGACCAGACGATTGCTCGCTCGATTGGAAATTTTGTTTCTTTAGCCCTGCGGGCGTATAACCTTACGCAAGTGAGCAAAAGTAAACTTAATATCAAAGAATATCAAAGAGGGTAAAAAATTACGCAGGAAATGCACAAGTTAAATAAAAGTTTAACTAGAAATCACTTTAACCTACAAAAAATGAGTAGGAAAATTTTTCAATTAAAAAAAATTAATTAAGTTACGAATAAATTAATTAAATTAATTTATTTTTTTGAAAAAGTAAACTTATTATTAGGAGAATTAAATTTATAATTAAAATTTTGGTCAAAATTAAATAAAAATCAATCAAAAATTAAATTTTTGTGAAGAAATAAAATTTCCCATGATTGTAACTATTGCTGATGTTGCTAATGTTACTGATCATCCCTAACAAGCTGAAATTCGTACAACTAAGCTATCCAAGTCTAACTTTTGTGTTTGTTCGGTTGAGTTTAGTCCGATTGCCAGTTGGAGGTGGCTTGGTCGTGGTACAGAACGCACCCCAATATCCTCAAGAGATTCATTCATAACGTCAACTGATAGATTGTACGAAGCGTTGTGCGCTGAAGTACTAGAAGCAGTGGCATCGGTGGTGTTGGTGGTGGCGGCGGCAGCGGCTCGTAAATAAACCGAAATGTCTGCTGGCGCGCTATCGCTGCTTCCGCGCGAAACTACATTCCCGGGGTGGTCGGCTACTGCCGGAATAATCTATCAGTACATTTGATCAATAATGCAACCAATTCGAACCCAATCCCACACACAATATACAACTACGAGTACAATTCTCCAACATCTCAATAAAACTTAAAAAAATACAAAAAATAATAAAATAAAAATAATATAAGATTTTTATAGACTGTTAACGTCGAAATATTTATTCAAAATAAAAAAAATTATGTTGAACAAATGTTAATATTTGTAAATTCACATAAAATACACGTACGTATTCAAAGGTGTCGCACAACCCCCGAAAAAGTTTCCAACTATCCGCGATAAATAATTCAGGACGCCCGCGCGCCGAGTGAGGACAAACGACTTTGCGGTTGGCGTGCGACAAATTTTGAATAACACAAAATGTGAACATATGAAAATTTCAAACATAAATATCAAAACTTTATCAAATTACTGTTACAACAAGCGGAAACTCACCCACGTCGCAAGGATTTAACTCAAAGACAAGCGCGTTAACACAACAACATTTTTAGTTCTGTATTTAATGTCCACACAAAACTTTTTTCACAAAAAAACTAAAAATTATTTGTTAGAAATAATAAAAAAAGCGAATAATAGATGTGTTCGACTTGAAGTCTTAAAATGAACTGAACTTTCTTTAACAAACGATTTAACAGGTAAACAAAAAAAAAACAAATGCAAAGTCAAGGCCTACTCGTATAGCGTAGCGGTTCTATCTATTATGTTCACACCAAAGCATTCTTGATTCTTAACTGACTTTGGATTTCAAACATTAATATTTTTGTAAATACAATAAAAAATGTTTACCGTGGTTTTTCTCTTGTTAAAAAAAAAACACAAAAAATCGTTAGATAAAGAGCTGAAGCGTAAAGTTAGTGCTTACATAATGAAAGTGTCTAAGATGGCGTGATAGCATCCTGCCGTTGGAGAGAGCATCAGCATAACGGCATTAAAGTAATTTTCTTCCCGCCCTGGCTGTTCCACCTCGAGTGCGCCGCCAGGCGTTTTCCAGGAAGAGAAAACTGCAGGTGTGGCAAATTATGCGGTGTCTTGTAGCTCCATGCGCATTTTCGCGCACATCCCGAACATTTTCCCCGAACGCATGCACAGCATTCCGAACACGGCGCACTCACCCCCAATGTGTGCTTATGCTTAAATCCTGTTTTTAGGTCGTTTAACCAGACTTATATTAAAGATTAAATTCTTTATTTTTTTGGCATCCAAAATTTACATTTTTACAACACAACACCGCACTAAGATTATAAAAAAAAACGTGTAGACTTAGTGTTTAACATAAATTTTTAGCGACACGTCAAATCATTTTTTTTAGGGGGTGGTTTTAAGGGAGAAGAAAATATTGTGACATGTTGACATGAAACTTTGTGACAAATTGTGCGTGTGTCCGTAAAATTATCTCTCTAGTCATCTCACACTCCGTTTGTGAAACTTTTTGTCCTCAATCTGTTTAACTTGCATCGTCCGCAAAATTTCGACGATAATCCCCGAAAGCCAAAACGTAAGCCTTTTTAGCAAAGCACGCGTTGTTTTTCCGCAAAGCTGGTGTAAACTGCGTGTGCGAAAAGTTTTGGCATGATCAAAAATTCATTAAGCACCAACCCCCTTGACTAACACAACTAACGACATCTAGGTATATTTCAAAAGTTATGTGTAACTTTTGAAGGGAACCATATTATGAGTGGTGTATGTTAAATATGGAGTGGATGTAAAACTTATAATCGACATGTCAACACCTTTCCAACTAGACATTTCGTTTATTTATGTTCTCATTAATATAATGGAAGTTTTGTAAATTTTGTTTGTGTTGGATTTGGTTTATCCAATTTTCGATTGCAAACCAACGGCAAGTTGGGAACGTAAAGTTAGTTCAAGTCTAGTTGATCAACTACAATTCGACTTGAATATCGCTCGTGTTTCGAGTCCATACTCAGTTTAACAATCCGGGAGGGTGTAAAGCACAGAAACCTCAGCCACCAGCTCTGGATTTCACTATTGGTCCTCCACATCGGTTCGTGGAACGCGCAGGCACGAGTGGAAACTGGAAACTCCGATGTGAAAATAATGACCCGTAAAAAGCTTTTAAACTGTGCGAACTAACGCCGAACAAGTTGGAAATTATTCTTGGTAATAAGCG
>JARJDS010009893.1:0-28436 GCA_030264155.1 Atheta pasadenae | reverse complement strand
GGGAGTGTTGATTTTTTCCTTAGCAACGCCCTGGGTAATCTTATGGAGGTCGGCCATCATGGATTTTAGCGACGACTGCACACGACTATACACGACGTACGACGGCTATCATTCAAATGTTAGATTCAACACAGAAAAACTTACATTTTAAAACACAAATATCTCAGTTTATAATATCAGCACACTCCAACCAATAATGTTAATGTGTTTATTATTGTTTATATTTTAAACAGTAAAAATTTTGTTTAGCTATAAATTGGATTTACTTTACAATTTGTATTTAAAAATTGACAAATTCACTTCATCGAAGACACAAAAATATATCAACAAACTCAAACCAATAGTGTTAATTTGTTTATTATAGTTTATATTTTAAACAGTATAAATTTTATTTAGCAATGAATTGTGTTTACTTCACAATTTGGTTTTAGAAATTGACAAATTCACTTCATCGAAGACTTGAAACTTTGAAACAAAAACTTTAATTAAAACATTTAAATACAAAAATATAATGATTATAATGTTTATTATAATATATTACAACTAAATATATTATGTTTTGTTGTTAAATGTTAATAGAATAATGTTTTTAATATTTTTTATTAAAAAATCAATCTGGTGTATGGTGGGTTGCGTTTCCTTAATGCAAACTTTAGTAAGTCATTGCGTTTTTTGCAAATAACTTTTTTAATAATCGACCGATTTTATTGACTTTAACGTTAAATTAAAGGTAAAGAGTTGATATTTTATTAATTATATAACTTTATTTATATTGTAGTTTTTAACATTAAGATTTTTATGGTTAAACTTTATTGGTTTTGACATTAAAAAATTTAATTCTTTTGATTTAATTTTAATTTTCAACGTCGTTTCTCTATAAATAAACATAGTTATTAATTTATTTAGGTGCGGGAAACGTACAAGTGTCTGATACGTCATTGTGTCATCACTGATCTACAATAAAACGCAAGAAAAAATAAATAAAAACGAAATAAATTCAATTTATGTGTATACAAAGTTGTCTTGGTTAAACCTTAAAAGTTGAAATAAATTCAAATTAAAAACTCGTTTTACCTTCAATATCTCGTACCGTTTTAGAATATTATCAGCACTTGCAACGTGTAAGGGTGTACCAATTAAGGGCGAACTATAATTAACGTTCGCACCAAAAAATTTTAAGAAAAAACCATGAAAGTTTTATTTAAACTAAAAGATTATCTAATTTTGACCATTAATAACTTTTATAATAGATTTTTAAAAAATTTACGGATTTTAGGGTGTTATAGTAAATTTAATTGGCTTTCTAAATATATATAATTTTATATATTTAATATACTGCGTGTTCACATAAATTGCATTTAATTAAAAATTATCAAAAATGTTAAAATTAATCTTAATTTTTTTTGTTTCAGATATGGATTAAACCTTTAAAATCACCCTTAAAATAATATGATGCGTGACGCCCGTTCGGTGTGTTCACCAAGCACACCCCCATACTCTTCCTACCCTCCGCACTCGCCATATATCAGACGAATTTCACCACCAGGCAGTCCGGCCCCCAAAAAGTGCTGCTACGAACACAAAGACTACCCCAACCAAACCACCCCTACTGGCATGACTGAAGCATCGTTCCTCTGCTGCTGCTACACATGCCCTAAAAGATCATCAACATCCGTGTTGGCCACCATGGCGGTGTGTTGTCTTGTCCTTGGCTATACAATCCTAGGAGCGTTCATATTCATGGCGCTAGAGGGTGGGTTCAATCAACACGATACAGCTGTAGCCGCATCTAAATCAGCCCCGACACAAATAACAAATTCGCAACAAACGCAACCAAATTCAGCGCAAAACCAAGGTCACGCTCAAGGTCAAACGAATACATTAAACAATGGACTGTCAACTTTATCAATAACTGGAAACGGGGTGAATATAATAGGGAGTAGTGGTGTAAATAGTGAGACGTCAATAAACACGAATGGAAATCCAGGTGTGAATCAAGCCGGGGGTAGTAAACGTGTTGGAAATCAACAAAATCACCAGAATGGCGATCATCACCAAGGGGGTAGTGTTTTAGTGGGTGATTTGCGCTCACAAACTGTGGATCGATTGTGGTCCATTACGGAGAATCTGAATATTTTATATCGGGAAAACTGGACGCGGTTAGCAGCTGAAGAAGTGATGGAGTTTCAGGAAGCTTTGTTTCGAGCTTTACGCAATGGGGATGGATATATTAGTGACGGGCATTTTTTGTATCATCAACCACCGCATCGATGGACGTTCAGTTCATCTTTTTTGTATTCATTGACACTGATTACAACAATTGGTAAGTCATTTTTATAGAAATTTAAAAATTTAAGGGTTAAAACGCAATATTTCTGTTTTTATTTAATTTAAGGGTGTATTTATTAATAAAATTAAACAACATTTTTAAACGTTATAAACAAATAAATTATTTATAGCATAGTAAAATTTAATTACAAAAATATTAATTAGTTTATTTTTAATTAATTTTTAAAGTTTGTTATTTTGATGTAAAAAAAAGTTTGGGGTACCTAAAATTATTAGTAAAGTTTAAAGTTAAATAACTTTTAGGTTATACATGATAAAAATCTAAAATTTTAGTATGTTATAGATAATTTAAATAGCTATCAGAATGTGTATAAAATATTATATTTATTATAGAGGGTGTTAAAGAAAATTATCATTTTATAAAATATAAATTTTTTTGGTCTAAAAAATTATAACTAATTTTAAAGCTTAATAACTGTTATAAAAAACTTTGTAAAAATACCAAAATTATACAACTTATAGATAATTTAACCAGCTTTTAGAAAATATATAATTTAATATATTTATTAATAACTAAAGTATTTAATTTTAATAATAAACAGCACACAATATTTTTTAAATTTTTTACTTTTACTCACAATTTTTTATTCAAACTTTAAACTTCCATAACTTTAAAACTAATTCATCAAATTTTACAAACCAAATATTTTCTAACGTAGAATTTAACGCTCTTTACCCTCCATAATCGGAATAAATTTTCCACCCACTTAATTAGACGTAATAAGCAATTAATTCCAACATTAAAATTTCTCATCACCTAAGCACACAACAACCTGCAATCTTTAAAACTAAAATTTTAAGCAAACAATTCTCATACACGTAACTACTTAAGGGTTGTCTGTGCAGTGCATTTCACAACCCCTAGCATTTCAAAACCCGCATCAACATGAAGATATGCATTACGTGCATTTCACCCCATTATATTGTTGGATGTACATTACCGAAATTACTTATCTACACCGCATCATCCACTGGTCCTACATTTACACTTACAGGGCGGGTTGTGTTACCCTCATACCCTTATTTTAAAGTTGTGTGGGAGTTTGCGTAGGACGGAACTATCGCCCAACTATTACTTAACAAATAATAACTAAGCTGGCAGCGTTTAGAAGGGAGGTGCTGTGCTTCCGGGCAAAACACGCAGCAACAAATAGAAACAAGGTTTTGCGGAGGTTGGGGGTTGCAAGGGGGTGTAGCAAAGCGACAACATCAACAATAATTTAAACTAAGCTATTTATACTGCAAGCAAAAGTACGGAGATGTGCATATAAGGGATGTATAGGGTAAATGTTTGGATAAATACATAAACATTTTGGGAACATTATAGAGATATAAGTTCAGTTCGAGTTAGAAGTTTCAAGTTTTCTATGTCGTGCTTTGCAAATTGAGACTTTCAAAACGAGTAACTCGTTCAGATGTGAAGGAAACTACTTGAGGAAAACTTAGGAAGCGATGAAAAGTAAGTTTGTTTCAGTTTATTTTAAGTTGTGTTTACTTTTATTTTTTGTTTTGTGGTATTTTGACAATAAAATGTATTTTTGTTATTTTCCACAACACCCTGTACAATAAAAATATTATGTTATATATATTCTGAAAGGGAATTAAATTATCTACAATGTACTAAAATATCAAGGTTATAACTAATGAATCCTAATTGTTATTAATTTTTAAAGTTCAATATTTAAAATTTGTATTTTAAAATTTTTGCAATGTTTTGTGCTTGAAAAAATAATTTTAACTAAACACCCTGTAGTGTAAATTAATAAAGTTATACTTATTCAGATAGCAGATTAAATTATCTACAACGTACTAAAATATCAAGGTTATAACTAATAAATCCTAATTGTTATTAATTTTTAAAGTTCAATATTTAAAATTTGTATTTTAAAATTTTCGCAATGTTTTGTGCTTGAAAAAATAATTTTAACTAAACACCCTGTAGTGTAAATTAGTAAAGTTGTACATATTTAGATATCAGATTAAATTATCTACAACGTACTAAAATATCAAGGTTATAACTTATAAATCCTAATTGTTATTAATTTTTAAAGTTTGAAATTTAGAATATGTATTCTAAAATTTTCGCAAAGTTTTGTGTTTAAAAAATTAATTTTAACTGAACACCCTGTAGTGTAAATTATTAAAACTATACATATTCAGATAGCTGATTAAATTATCTACAACGTACTATAATATCAAGGTAGTGACTAATAAATCTTAATTGTTATAAATTTTTAAAGTTCAAAATTTAAAATTTGTATTCAAAAATTTTCGCACTGTTTTGTGTTATTAAATGAATTTTAACAAAACACCTTGTATAGTAAATAAATAGTGTTATATATATTCTCATAGCTAATTAAATTATCTATAACATACTATTTATTATTATTACACGCCAATAATACAATAATTGTTATTAATGTTTAAAGTTGACTCATACAAATTTTGATTATATTTACTATTTTAGTTTTTATTTTTAAATAATTTATTTAAATATTTTGATTTGAGTGTTGAATCATAACACAAATCAGTTTGTAACAAAATATTGTAGTTTAAGTTTCAATTTACATTTTGCACAGACTGGTCTTTGTGCGATAAACAAGATAATCCGAGATAAAAGCGTTATCAATTGTTATTGTTCATCGTTCTCTTCTAGCGCAGTCAGTCTTTTCGCGTACATTGCGTTTGACGCACGTATTTATTGATCGGTTACAATTGTGTGTTTTAATAATAAATAATAAAAACATTGGTGTTTACGTTTTAAATTATTTAATTTATTTGTGTTTAGTTTTTATATTGTGTGATTTTGTGATTTCGTACAATTTTACTAAAAGTAAAAATTACCATAACACCCGGTAGAATTCCACAAGAACGGATTACATATTTTGAAAGGTAATTAAATTTTCTATAATATACTAAAATATGAAGTTTATACTTATTATATTTTATTTGTTATAAATGTTTAAAGTTTGCACTATTAAAATTTGTGTTTGAAAATATCTGCAATGTTTTGGTTTATAAAAATTAATTTTTACAAATCACCCTGTACAATAAATCAATTATTTTAAATTTATTCTGATTCACAATTAAATTTTTTATAACATACAAAAATTTTAAATTGGTAACTAATTTATTGTAATTGTTATTAATTATTAAACTTTGCACTTAAAACTAAAAAAAAAAATTTTAAATCAAAATTTTCCAAATTGTTTTTTGTATTTAAATTTAATATTTCCCTATAAGTTTAAACAATAAAAATGAAGTGATATATATTTTAAGAAAGACAATTAAATTTTCTATTAACCAATATTTTATTTAATTTTCTACTTAATTTATACTAAAAGTTATTATTGTTTAAAGTTTAAACTAAATATTTAAAATTTAAAATTATTACAAAACTAAACTTAAAGTTTAAAAATTAATAACTATTAGTACATAATTATAAAAATTATAAAAAAAATTGTATCTTATAGAAAATTTACTACGCTTTAAGAATATATATAACAATATACATTTATTATACAGGGTGTTACAATATTTAATAATTTATTCACTATCAAAAGTTCTAACAAAAAAATTCTTCTAAAAATTATTCTCTTTGCTTTTTTATAAAGTTTTTTTATTGTCTAAGAAATAAATTATTTTCCACAATAACATCGCGCTTGAATGATTCGTTCTACGCGTTGATTGTTGATTGTAACCGGCAATAGTCGGCGTGAAAAGCTCTTCTAGCTACCAGAAAAAAGAAAAGCGAAGGAAAACAGTTTCGGCGTTTTGTTCGCAGACAATGCGTGGAAAATTAGACCAAAGCACCAGACACATCACAAAAACTAAAACACATCTACCATTTTCTTGTTTATATTTTTCAACCGTTAAAAATATATAGTCTAAATTATCGTAAAAATAAAAATAATAAAAATTTACTGCTAATAGACTCACGTTTTGTGTGGTTGGAGTAATATTTTAACCCAAAATTCGCATCGTTAAAGGCTGGACGACGCGGCAGAGGGTAAAGAGAATAAATTTCCAAAGTCCACACCCTTGATGGGGTAATTTCCACACGCCGATATTTGTGTGGCCAGCAAGGAGCCACTTTAGACACTGGCAACGAAAGGCGGAAAGGTCATAACTAACCGCACTTATCTGCATATTATCATCGCGTAAAACATTCTCGTCCAAAGTGAGTTCTTTAGCTGCTGGAAAATTGGAATTTAATGCGAGTTGCATCACTTGCACGCGCCGCCATCTTGAAACTGTTACACAAAATGCATATTGAATTTTCCGAGCATCCAGAGCAAAGAAAACATCCGTAATTTCCACTTCAATTGTTTACGTTAAAAACTAATAAAGTTATTAGCATTATTTTTTTATTTTCAATTATTTATTGATCTTTTTAGGTTATATTCTTTAATATAACCTTAAAATATTTTTTTTCTAAGGGTTTTTCTTTTGGTAATGACCATAAATGGCCAATGATCCAGTAATAATTTGAGTAGTTTGACAAGTTTTATCTGTCAAAGTTTCCCAAAGGTGAAACTATTGACTAAGGAAACATTTCGGGAGTATCTGGAGTATTGGGAACTTTCGATAAAACCGCAAAAAGTACGAATAAGTCTTAAAGAAAACGAGAAACATGGGAAATGCGAGGGAAAATCGGGGAAAACTAAGCGAAACTAATGCGAGGCATGGGTGGAATGGGGGTATAAACGAGAAAAGTCTATAAAAAGTGTCGTACATTAAACATTCGAATGGAGTATAGTAAACAAAATAAACCATAAAATACTGTGTCTTTTTTTTTGTTTTTTGGGGAGGTTTGGAGGGTGATATTAAGAAAAATAAGGGTTGGAATAACTTTCCAGACAGTAAATAACTATAAGTATGTATATATGTTTATGTTTGTTATTTTTTGAGTATTTTAAGGTTTGAAATTTTAAAAATCAGAAAAAAATTGAGACAAATTAAGGATAATTAATTTTTTTAAATTTTGTTTAAAATTTGTTTTTGGTATTTTGCCTGTAAAATTTGCATCACCTTATATAATTTATTGATTTTTTTTTGTAATTTTAACTAATTAACTATTCTTTTATTTGATGAAAAGTATATTTAATTATCTTATTTAGTTTTTGCGTTAAAAATCTTTAAAGTCAAAATTATGTTTGGAATTTTTTAATATGGACTTAAAACAATTTTGTATTTTTTTTGCTATAACAAATGAATCACTCAGTATAAATTAACAAATTCTTTTTTGTTAACTCCTAAAAGACGTATCTGTAATTTTATGAAATAATTAATTAATTATTTTTATTAGTTTAAACGTAAAAATTCATTAAAGTTCAACTTTCTTGTCAAAAAATTATTTTTTAAAATTTTTTAAAAAATTTTGTTTTTGTATTTTGCCTGTAAAATTTGCATCACCCTATATAATTTATTGATTTTTTTTTGTAAATTTAACTAATTAACAATTCTTTTATTTGATGAGAACTATATTTAATTATCTTGATTAGTTTTTGCGTTAAAAATCTTTAAAGTCAAAATTTGTTTGGAATTTTTTAATAAAAACTTAAAATAATTTTGTAGTTTTTGCTATAACAAAAGAATCACCCAGTATAAATTAGCAAATTTTTTTCTGTTAACTCCTAAAAGACGTATCTTTAGTTAAATGAAATTATTAATTAATTATTTTTATTAGTTTAAACGTGAAAAATCATTAAAGTTCAACTTTCTTGTCAAAGAAATTATTTTTTTAATTTTGTTAAAAATTTTGTTTTTGTTTTTTGCCTGTAAAATTTGCATCACCCTATATAATTTATTGATTTTTTTTGTAAATTTAACTAATTAACTATTCTTTTATTTTATGAAGAGTATATTTAATTATCTTAATTAATTTTTGCGTTCAAAATCTTTAAAGTCAAAATATGTTTTAAATTTTTTAATAAAAACTTAAAATTTTTTGTTTTTGTTTTGCTATAACAAAAGAATCACCCAGTATAAATTACCAAATTTTTTTTTTTATTAACTTCCAAAAGACGTATCTTTAATTTAATGAAACAATTGATTAATTATTTTTTTTAGTTTTGACGTGAAAATTCTCTAAACTAGAAATATTTGAAATGTATTTCTATATTTGCTGGTGATTTTTTGTCATAAAATTTGTATCACTCTGTATATTGTACTAAAAAAAATGTAAGCTTAGTACTTACTACAAAATGTTTTTTTACATGCAAAGTTCATTATTTTATTATTATTAGTTTAATCATGAAAAAATATTAAAATTTAACTTTCATATCAAAAAATTACTCTTTTTAAATTTTTTTATTTTTAAAAATTTTGTATCACTCTGTATAAACCACCTATATATATTTTTTAATTTCCAAAACTCTTCTCTTTAATTTACTAAAACAAAAAGACAATTATCTCTCTTAGTTCTAACGTGAAAAATCTTTAAACTAAAAATTGTATTTTATTTTTTATTTTATTTTAAAACAAAACATTATCCTTTGGGACTTTGGTCTTAAAGAAAATACCATGGCGATTTTGTTGTGCTAGCAAGTGAGGAAAAATAACAAAATCCTTTAAAGCATGCACACTCGACGTTTTATCCCTAGGATTTAGCGTTTCTCGGGGCTGAGATGCAAAACTTTTCCATTTTCCACGCCTTGAGTTTCACACTGCAAACTAAAGTCCGCTGGTTTTGTTTTAGTTTTACTTTACCTCGCATATTTTTAAATGTTCAGAACGGCCTGTTATACATGTTATAATATTATGGACAGGAATAAGGGATGAGATATAAGAAATCCGAGACTGGATACAGGAAACTGACTACAAAGGAAAAATATTAAATTAAGTTTTACAAATTTTCTTCGAGTTTAAACATAAATGTTACTTGAATGCTTTTTATTTCTATCTTTAAAGATTGTTGAGAATTTAATACTTTAGTATGATGTAGGAAATTTAATTGACTCTTAGAAAATGTATAGTATGATTTAATTATATATAGGGTGTTTACGTAAAATTTATTTAAAAAAAATGAAATTTTTTAATTATTTTGAAAAGAATTAAAGAGTAAAGTTTAAAAATTAATAACTATTTGTAGATGTTTTATTAATTATTGAAATTTTATAGGGGAGTAGAAAATTTAATTAGCTATCTGAATATATATAACATTATATATTTATATACAGGGTGTTTTTGTTAAATTTAATTTTATCTCCTCATGACAGTATAGTAAATTTTTTTCGGAGAAATTTAATGTTAAAATTTAATTATTTATAGAAGTTATTTGAGAATTTTCACATAAATAAAAATCTAGTATGTAATAGGAAATTTATTGAGCTTTTTAAAGATATATAACATGATTAAGTTATATACTAGGTGTTGTCGTAATATTTAATTTTATTCAAACATAACAATTTTCAAAATAACTACCGTAACATTTTATAAAAAAAGTTTAAAAAATCATATAAATTACTACAGATATTATTAAAACCTAAAATTTTTATAGTTTATAGAATATTTATTCAGCTTTCCGAAAATGTATAACATCATAAAATTAAATACAGGGTGTTTATATTAAATTTAATTTTCTATACTTATGTCAGCTTAGTAAAATTTTTGAGAGAAATTTATTGTTTAAACTTTAAAACATTATTAAAATGTTTAGAGATATTTACCAAATTTAAAAATTTAGTATGTAATAGGAAATTTATTCAGCTTTCAGAAAATATATAACATGATATAGTTATGTACCGGGTGTTGGTGTAATATTTAATTTTAATCATAAACGATAATTTACAAAATATTTAAAGATAAAAGTTTAAAAATGTATATAAATTACTACAGATATTCTAAAAATCTTAAATTCTGATAGATAATAGAAAATTTATTCAGCTTTCAGAAAATGTATAACATTGCATTATTATATACCTAGTGTTGTCGTAATATTTAATTTTAATCAAAAATGACAATTTACAATATATTTTAAGCAAAATTTAAAAATAAAAGTTTAAAAATTCATATAAATTACTACAGATATTTTAAAATTTTAAATTTTTTTTTAGATTATAAAAAATTTATTCCGCTTTCAGAAAATATATAACAATGCATAATTATATACATGGTGTTGTCGTAATATTTAATATTAATCAAAACTGACAATTTACAAAATATTTAAAGTAAAATTCAAAGATAAAAGTTTAAAAATGTATATAAATTACTACAGACTTTCCAGAAATTTGAAATTTTAGTAGATTATAGAAAATTTATTCCGCTTTCAGAAAATATATAACATTGCAATATTATATACCTAGTGTTGCCGTAATATTTAATTTCAATCAAAACTGACAATTTACAAAATATTTAAAGTAAAATTTAAAAATAAAAGTTTAAAAATTTATATAAATTAATACAGATTTTTTAAAAATCTAAAATTTTAGTAGATTATAGAAAATTTATTCTGCTACCGGAAAATGGATAACATGACACAATTATATACAGGGTGTTGTCGTAAATTGTATTTTAAAAGTACACAAACAATAATTTTAAGAAAAATAGTTGTTCTATCATTAGATATTGTTTGAAACAAAACATTATCTAGTCATATCCGTCGCATTTAATTTGTCAATTGTCATGTCCAATTGTTGTTCATGCTGGAGCTGCGCATCTCCGGCGATTATATCGTTCATTACGTTCGTGTGTGCCTCGCCGCCCTCGCACGTTCCGGACGTTTCCGGACCGGATGCGATTGCATTCAGCGACTGCATCCGACCGGCCGCCTGTGCGCTAAAACTGATTGCTATATAGCAGCAATGGTACGTATGCAAATCACGGCGTTGTAATGCCGCGGGATGAGTAGAGACGGCAGCAGCAGTGGAGGCGGCGGCGGCGGCAGATAGTCATCTGGGGAGAAGGCATCCATAACCCTCGCGGCGCGCTCGGAATGTCATCTCCGTCAAGCGGCAGCGCTCCGAGCATTTGTTTAAATCTTCCAATTTCGGGGCGCGCACTGTCGACGGCGGCGGAATGCGTACGGTTCATTGGGCTGTGTTCCTAACTGAGTTCAATTAATTTGCATCGGACGGATTTAAATTTGACGGGGATGATTTAATTTCAGATTATTGTTTTAATTTTTTTCGAAGCGATTTTGCACAAATATTTGCGTTTTGAGGGAAGTTTCTAGGGTTTTCGATAGTTTTTGGTTAGGGGAAGCGTGGAGAAATTCTAATAATAGAACGATAGTTAATTTAACCACAAAGTTTGATTATATGCATGCATATTATGCGCATAACAAGCGCATTACGTTTGATTAGATTGCCCGCCTGCGAAATTGAACGACATCTGCATACGAGTATCGCGGCAATCCTGTGACAGGATCACAGGATTATGCCAGTATCAGAAAGCAGAGATATAGGATCAACTTGTATCAAAGCGTTTGTTAACGATTTTAATGAAATTAATGAAAAAAAACGCAATTATTTTCATAAAACATAAAATTTTAAAGATATTTTATAATCAAAAATATTTAAAAAAATATGTTTTAAAAAAATAGCTATAACTTTTTTTCTAATCATCCAATTTTAATTATTTAATTTTTAAAATATAGTTTATTAGTTACACTTTTAGATTCAATACGTCAATATGACTAAATCATGCTAAAAATATTTTATTTCAGGTTTCAAAGTTAGGGGATGTATTTGACAACAAAATAAAAATGTTAATTTTTGTATTTAGAAAATTAGCCATAACTTTTTTAAATATTAATTAAAACTAATTATTTTATTTTTAAATTACAGATTAAGAGTTCTTTCTTATATAGTATTTATTTCAATTTAAAATATTAAACTTAAATATTTTATTTTGTTTGTTAAAGATGACTAATTAAAAACCCCTAAAACATGTTTTAATAACTTACCCATAACTTTTTTTTTAATTAGTCAAATAGTTGTTTTTAATTTTTTAAATATAGGCAATAAGATGTTCTATCACATGCTTTTTAAATTAATTAAAAATTTTACTTTTAAGTATTTTATTTTTGACTCCAAACTTAGTCAATTTTTACTAAATTTTTTTTTTTAATTTTTGGTTTCTGTTTGTTTTTTTTTTAATTTCAAAAATATAGACCCAATCAGTCACAATGTTTTTAACGGACTTAATTAACACAAATGTGATAACCATAAAAAAAATTTAAAAAAGTCGATCCAGTCTAAAAATAGATCCATTTTCATCGCTTCTGACATTTGATGGGAAAATTACGGATAACGAAGTGGATGGCAATCATGCTTCGGCTAATAACGTCGATTAAATCGACCCACGCGTTTGTATCTTTATGGCAATTTCCTTCCTGACTAGTATAACTTCCTTTTACATTTTGGATTACATTCCAAACATTTTCGTTTTATCCCAAACCCCAAAAATTTAAAAAACAAAAATTTTTGCCAAATTTTTCTTATTTTGTCCTATAAAATAATTAATTTAACTATAAACTAAAATTATTAATACGCAATATAATAAATAGTATTAGTATTGAACTAAGAAAATAAAATTTTTAAATAAATTTAACTTTTAGGGGTTGAAATGTGTTTTTTTCGTAGAACTTGCAATGAATATAAATGAATACGAATGAAAGTTTGTAAAATAGTTGTCGAACTATAATTGCAAAGCTAGTATTCAGGATTCGAACGTATTTTCGATGAACTTTATCGGTTTTATTAGACTTTTGTAGGAAAAAGTGCTGAGTGGTCACAAAACCGCGCACCAAGCTCGAATAACGGATATAAAATCGAAGCGGCTATTAAATGTTCACAAAAGGGGTGAAAATCACACCTAAATACACACTTTAAAAAAGTATTACACCAGAAGGGTTCAAGGAATGTCCGTTTTACATTAACATTGATTTTATTTTATGGTTAAACTAAAAAAACGGGGTGAATTTAACAAAAAAAGTCAAAATTGCTTAGATTGCTAAATTTAAAAATTTTGATTTTCCCAACATTTTTATTAATAACTTCCAGAAATATTTAAATAAAAATATAAATTATACATCATTTAAAAGCTATTTAAATTCTCTACAAACTACAAAAAATAAAAATATTACAAAAAATTTATTTTGTAAACTAGATGGCGCTAAACTTTATATTTATTTTTTTTTACATTTTATTGTTTATTCTCAATATAAATATATTTTTTAATAAAATATTCTGCAGATGCTTTTAGTAAAATGTGTTTTCATTTGGTTTCTTTCATAATTTTATATTTTGTTTCTTTGCCATAACCGTTGTTATGCTGGCTTGTATTGTATACCATTGTAAGATACAGTGAAGGCGCCGGGTAACATTAACAAACGACGGTGTTTCGCTTATGAAACAAGTTAGAGAAAGAAATTGCTTAGGTTTGGGTTTGAGTTTGAGTTTGAGAAAATGGCACAGAGGGTAGTAAACAGCACGTGCAGCTAACAAACGCGCGACAAACGCTAATAAACACAACAAATGGAAAATAACACGCAAATGTAGAAAAAACACGTAAAACACGTAAAGTTGGAAATTAATTATGGTCTTTTGTTGTTTAAATGCTAGGAAATTAACAGAGGAGAAAATAAAAAATAAAAAAATGGTTGTTTTATCCAACGTGCTTTCATAACTAAGGAAAGATTTGTTTTAATTTTTTTTTAATGTGGTAAATTCAAGTTTTGATTCAAAATTATACAACTTTTGAGTTTTTTATTTATTTTTATTGTTTATATTTTTAAAATATAGTTTAATAGTTTTACTTTCAAGTATTTTTTAGTTTTGTAAAAAATTCATCCCTTAAGTATTTTATTTCCACCCTTAAACTTTTATTTTAAATTTTAAGATTTTTAATTTTCAAAAAATTTTCAAAAAATTTTAATGATTTTAAAATTATCCTTGTGAAAACATTATTTAATAAATCATTATTTTTATACTTTAAACAATGTGTTTTTTACATTGGTTCATATAGGACAAGAAAAACCTCTAACATCCTGCCGCGATATAAATTTACGTCGCGTCTGCGTTGTTGCCGCCGTCGGTTTGGAAACAAATCGCTGTCCTGTTATTGCCTTCCGCAAGGACGATTGCCATGCCGACGCATCAGGACGTAGGCGCATTTTTCTATTTGCTCCTTTCTTCCACGCTCCCTATTGCGCCACTGTATTCACCCAGGATGTATTTTTTCTTTTCACAAACGCGTTTTCATCAGTTTTTGGTAACGAACCGGGACAAATATCACGTCCTGGTGAAATATCGCTTTCGCATTGAATAAACACATAAATTTTCAAATTTCAACATCTTCGCATTCCATAAACAATATATGATTATTTTATTACTTCCGTTATTAACCAAACAAAAACACAAAAAAAGTCAAAAAAATTTAATTTAAAAATTTATAATTTATTCCATCCCTATTGTTCAAAATAATAACTGTAAGTGCTTTACACTAAACCAACCCTTTGTAGAACATGATTTACTAGTGTACCGTGTTTGTACTTCAATTTCACGAGGGTTACAAAGCTTCAAACCTCCGCGTGAAATATTGACGAACGTCATTTTGTCGAACTGAGCACAAAATGTAACAAACACGTGTACATTATGTGTGCGTACATATAGACAGGATAATAATGCCGTTGTTTGTGAAATTATGCACAACGATAACATAAATTAACGCTAACGTACTGTTAAACAACGGCGCGGGACGTTAATGAAATGCGCATAAATCAAACTGTCAGATGTTGGACATGCGCAGGAATATTTTAAATTAACTTTAATAATACAAGCTTATTTTAAAACACAACATATCATGCATCAAATTAAAGACAATTAAATATACTATAAAAATAAATTTACACCAGAACTATAGAAAATTTACTTTGGCCGTTAGATGTCGCCAAAGTTCAAGTTATATTTTTAGTTTGATTTTTTTTGTGGAAAAACATAAAAGCAAAAGTTAAAGTTCAGGTTGCTCACGTCCAAGGCTTGTCTCCTGTCGACATCTTCCGCGGTCGTTTTTAAAAGCTCTAAATATAAAAGATGTGCAAAAAGCGTCGGTGGTCGTCGCTCTCAAAGAACTGGAGCGACGCGCGAAATTGAATCAAGGCGAGAAGAGTGTCCTGCGTCGTTGTCGTCGTCGAAGCGTTACTGTCCTGCTTTTTGTCGTTTCATCCTTATTTCATTTTCTACTTCTCTACTTCTCTACTTTGCTACTGCTTCACTGCAGCACATCTACAAATCTACACTCACTTTCAGTCTATCTGACGTAACAAACATCTTGGTGTGTTGGTTCATGAATCGTGAAGTTCTGAGTCCTGAGATTTTCCACATTTTTCGCCGCCGCCGAGGTCGACACTGAAGCCAAAGTAAAGTAAGGATATGTTCTGGAGATTTTTCCGTCTTGCCGCAGATGGATGGACGCTTTATTGGTCCTTTTTAAGTGAAAGGACGACATTGCGGTTCATTCCGCCGCGTGGTTTTTTTCTGTAACCCCAAAAAGCTCTAGAGGGCATGATTTGGATGAACAAACTAAATTATATAGTAAGAGTCTATTAAAAGCGCTTAAAAGTAATCATTAAAAGTTTTAATTTAAAAAATAAGTGTAGAAAACTATTAATTAAAGTTTCGTTTAGATCTAAAAAAATGACTTGTTTTAGTTAATAATTAATAACTAAGTTAATAATAATGGTATACAAATTAATTATACCCAAAATTAAAGCTAATTAAATTCTTTATAAATATATTTGAACAGAACAGTTTCATTTTAAGTATTTTACCCGGTAGATGTCGCTAAACACAATACTTAATTTTGACTAAAAAGTAAAGTGTACTTTAACGCCCTCTCACGGCTTAAATAAAGAATATACTAAATTATTGTTTACATAGTTTAATACATAATTTAACCAGCTTTAATTTGGTGTATAACATAACAATTTAATACAAATCCTTGGTATGCTAATTAGTAATTTTATTAAACATTGACTTACGTTAGGTAATTTTTATCTTTTACATGTAATCCGGCGCATTCACCATGATAAAAATTACTAAATCTTTATTTATTTTCGACATTATTCATACTAATACTAATTTTTATTGTGTATTATAATAATAAATATTTAAATAATAATTTATAAACAAATTAATACATTTTAGTAAAAAAAAATTGATTTATAGTTAATTAAAACTAAAATATGCTCAAAACTCTTTCAATAAAAACTTCTCAAGATTTTGTTTGAACGTAATTCTCTTCTATTCATATTCCTGTGTTTTATGGGTAAAAGTTTTTATTTGTTTTCACTTGACTTATGATAGTTTCACCTCGGTTCATTGCAATCTCCTTCAATTCTTACGTTTCCTTACTTTGTTCTAACATTTTTAACGAAAAAATTCCAAATAGAAAACTTTATCACTCTTTGTGTGTTTTTTCTCAGTGTTATCCTGACCTGAAAACTAAAGGCAAAGCCAATGGATCCTGAATCCTGCGCTGAGAATCTTAAATCGGTGTCGTTCGCTTTTGTCTCTCCGATATTTCATTCGATTCGTTACTGCTTCATTCCGTCCCATAACTTTCATAACGAAGCGCGCAAACAGCCGGCCAGGCGAAAGGACTATCTAATATTTTTCGGCGCACAAGGACTCGAAACTGTGAAAGCTTTGAAACGTTTACGCTTCGTATACCTTGAGGAATCAAGGATTGGAAATTTTCGGTTTCTGTTCGAAAACTTGGCGAGCAAAAGCTGCTCTCACGATGATAGCTCTTCCACCCCGTTAAGAAATTATGTATTTTAGAACAAGGACTCTTTGATACACTTAATTTTAAGATTTGATTTCTTAACTCTTAAAGAATAACTTAAGAATTAATAAAAAGTAAAAATAATGACGTTGTTTTGTTCTAAATTACTTAATTGTCCAATAACTTTTTTAATTATTAATTAAAAAAATATTCAAGGACATCAAATTAAAGCTAATTAAATTGTTTATAACTTACAATTATTAATTTATTTTTAAATAAATTATTTTGTTGTTAAATTAATTGATAAACTTTTGATTAAAAAAAAACTTTAAAACCTAAAAGAAAATCTTTGAAAAAAATTAACGTCGTTTACCCCAAGCGTATTTAAACAACACTATTTTATGACACCGTAAAAGGGTGACTTTTACCGTTTTACCCTTACACCCTTTGAACATTTAACATTTTACCTTTTAACGCTACAGTGACGTTTAAACGAGACATAAACAAAACAAAAACAGCAACGCGCCAAAGACTTTAGAAGTTCTAACGTTTAGACGAAAGGGTGAAATCAGAAACAGGGTGCAACCAAGCGCAAATTCATTATAAACATTATAAACGGTACAAAATATAGGTAGCATTTATTGTATTCTATTTGGGGTAGAATTTCGGGTTGTATTTGAAATTTTCCACCAAGTTGACTCATTCACTCACTGTAAATTAATGTGTGTGTGCTTTTCATAGTCATGTTTGCTGGCTCAAAGCTTTTAAGCTCTGTTATTAATGGAAAGTCACGGTTAATTTAATTTGCTTGCTTTAAAAGGGTAAAATATAGTTTTGTACACTTTAACGCCATCTAGCGGGCGTAATACATTTTTTTAGAATTAAAAACATTAACTGTTATGTAGAGAATTTATTTGGCTTTATTTTATTGTAAAACAATATTTTTTAATTGTTTAAACAAAAAAGTTATTACAATATTAGTGTTGTAATAAATATTTACTAATTTGTTTGGTTCTAGGTTTTTTTAAAATAATTTTTGTGTTTGGGGGTATAAAAATTATTTTTTTGTTGTAAATGAACGACATATAAATTTTTAATAAATTGTTTTAGAGGGTTTGATTAAAAAAAATTAATTTATAGCTTAATTCCACCCCTAAAGTCGACACATTACTCTAAATCCGTAATAATAATTTATATCGCGTAATCGAAAGCGTGTTTTTCATCGAATCGTCCAACCGCACGATTGAAATTTATAGCAAAACATTCTCGGAGATGTTGCGATGTAGGGGTGGGTACATTTTGTGTAATATAAGGGCGAGAACAAGAACATGCAGACAAGAACGAAGATACGAGAGTTGCGAATGGTTTTTGTGGTGCGGTCGGCTCTGGAAAACGTAATTAACTTTGGAATTTACGAGCACGACATGAACGACACATAACCAACATCATCCCTTAAAACGCACTAAAACACAATTTGCGCGCGGCTTGAAATCAATAATCAATATGAACTTTATGACAATATCGGACCCGTCGTGCTGGCGTCGACCGAAAAGTTCATAAAAAGTTATTACACACCCCCAAGAGGCTCACTATGCTTACCCTTAACATAAGACCTTTAACATATTTTATCAATTTTATCAACCCTTGCGTGATTTTGTGAGAAATGTCAATTTATACAGAGATAAAACACAATATGTTAACGTTTTGTCTTAGAATTCGAAGGGGTAGTGAGTTACGTTTATAGGGAAGTTATTAGGGTTGAAATTATGGTTTAGGGTAATGGTTTAAAGCATAAACAATCATTTGTGGACAAAAGTATTAAGGATTTTACGGATTAAAATTGATATTTGAGAAATAAAACAAAGCAAAAAAAAATAAAGTTTTGTAATGTTTAGCGCCATCTAGCGTCAAAACGACACATAATAAATACATTTTGTTTAAAGTAGTTTATAAACAATAAAATTATCTTTAATTTAAGATATAACATCACTAAATTCTTTAAAAATTAACTACATTAATATGACATTTTAAAAAATATGACAAATTTTGTTGATCATTATTTTAATGTCACAGAAAATAATGAATAACTTTGTTATTATTAGCACAAAATTATCATGTTATACATTAAATTAAAGCCAATTAAATTTTATACAAGAACATTAAATTTAATTTTTTTTATAAAAATTATTTTAGCCGCTAGATGGCACGAAAGTCATAACTTTCTAAAAAAATTTTATTGCATTGTGCGGTGAATTTTGCAATATGCCAGATATAAAATTTATGACGACGTGTCTTGAGTTATTGTTCTTTCGGATCGAAGTCAAAAATGAGATTACTAAGATAACTTGAGTATCAGAATCCAATCTTGCATTTTTCACATTTTCCCAACGTTGCAGATGGTGAATGCGCCGGGATATGCAATTTTACCCTGAATTTTCTTACTTTAATATTTATGATTTTTATTTTCAAAAAATAAAATATCAGTTTATAATTAATGTAAAATAAATAATAAGAAAGTTCTGTACATAATGTGAGTAAATATTTTGTTCTTTATAAAAGTTTTATAAAATTTATGAAGAAATATGGTTAAAACGAGGAGGAAATGTACCGGAAAACTGCATTTTATTGAAAAGAACTTTTGTATAGATTTTTCTTAGCGTTTCCTTTAAGTTTGAAACTTGTGACATGTTAGAATTGATGTGAAACGTAAAATGTTTTATAAGTTTAGTGAAAATTTTGAGGATAGTTTTTTGACTATTAAACTTTAACTTTTAAAAAAATGTAGTTTTTATTATAGTTGGAAAAAATAATGGTATACGAAATTAAAGCTAATTAAATTATCTATAAAATGGTGTATAGTATGATATTTTGCTGATAATAGTTTGTCCGTTAGATGGCGTTAAACACAAAGATTTATAAAAAAATTGTAACATAATTTTTGGTATATTGTGATTAAACTTTAAATAAAAATATTTTATATTAAAGTTAAAATTATAAATTATATATCAAATTAAAGCTAATTAAATTTTCTACTAACAGTAAAAAATTAAAGTTTTTACTAATAATATTTTATCCGTTAGATGGCGTTAAACACAAACTTTTATAAAATTTTTGTAACAAATTTTTTGGTTTGTTATGATTAAAATTTAAATAAAAGTATTTTATTTTAAAGTTAAAATTATAAATTATATATGAAATTAAAGCTAATTAAATTATCTACCAACTGTATAAAATTGTCGTTTTTACTAATAATATTTTAGCCGTGAGAGGGCGTTAAACATAAAATTTACATTTACATTTTTTCTTTATGGTCAAATTTGAACGTTTTTCTTAAATAAAAAATATGTAAACCACGTAGAAACCATAAAATAAGTTTTTTTATTAGAAAAAAAATCAGAGAGTCAAAAAAAGCATGATTTGTGCTTGGCACGTGTTCGATGAGATGCGAGAACGAATGATTAATAATTAAACTTAAACCACATCGCAACTGTGTTGCTACCCTCGCTATCTCGAGGCTGCGATTAAATTTGAGTGTGGTGTGTGTGTGCCTGTGTTCGAAAGGGTTGGTTCTGGTTGTAGCAAGTAGAAAGTTGTGGCAGAGCTGAATTTGTAACCGTAGAGCCTCGTCGAAGCGTCGAATTTGCGGTGGAAAAGTCGATGAGCGCTATTTGATGACTCGCACGTGGTTTTCCGCCCTTAACGTGTTCCAAAATTCAACCCAGCATCCACCCACCTTCGGTAACTAAGCCTACAGTGTTGTCACTTGTTACGGTTACGTTTAAAACCCTAATTTTATTTTGGGGTGTTTAATTTATAAATAAAATTTAATACGAAAACAAAACATTCCAAAACTTGGAGTATTTTTGGGGTAAAATTAATATTGAATACCATAGGGTTGTTTTTATTGCGGATGATAATTTTTATTTTTATTTTTTAAACGTATAAAATTTACAAATAAATTTTTGTCGTAAAAGATTTCCAGTCGTTGGGAAAACGAAATAAATTTCCATGCATTCATAAATGTTTGAGGGAAGATTAACGACGCTGCACTTAAACTTTTCCACTTTCTGAGCGAATGGAAACGAGAACGCAGCGCAAATGCGAATTTGCGAATGTTTTCTATATCTGAATGAAAAACGTGGAAATCTTAAGCAGGGAGAGAAAAAATCTTAAGCAGAAAGCAGTATGAATAAAGAAGTAAAATTATTGATAAAAGTACAGATAAGATAATTTACGTCTGAAGGGGTTGGAAAAATAAAAAAAAATTGTCGCCCTCTAGGGAGAAATTAATTCCACATTCCAGAAATCTAAAGGTTTTACTTTAAAAGTAAACGCGAGAAAAAAATGTAAAAAAAAATTTTGGTTTTATCAAATTACATTCGTCTTAAATTTTTTAGGGGTGGTTTAAAGTAGATTTGAAGGTTTAAAAGATAAAAATTATGAGAAGTGGTATTACTTAATGTTAAGAAATTTAAATTTATTGTTTTACATTAATTATTATTGAAGTATTTTATTGTTTTGTTTAAAATAATTAAATATTAAGTTTACCGAAAATAAGCCTAAGAAAATGTTAATAACTTTTTATGTAATTAATTATTTTTATTTATGAAATTTTTAAAACATAACCGAAAGTATTTACTTTTAATATATTTTAGTTGAGGGTTAAAATTCAACCCCTAAGTATTTAATTTTTGCTTGTAAATTTAACCAATTTTTGATTTTTTTGATTGTTCCAAAAAACTTATCTTAGAAAAATGGCCATAACTTTGTCAATGTAATACCGATTTTGATTTTTAAATTTTTAAAATATATTGAAAAAGTTGATCTTTTAAATGTTGTAAATTCAATTTAAAATACCATCCTTAACTATTTTATTTTGGCTTTCAAAATTAGAGAAATTTATGTAACCTACCAACTAAACAATCAAACATCATCGTAGAAAATTATTAATAAAATTTAAAATAATTACACAATTGGATTTTTTTAATTTTTAAATTATACTTAATAAGTGTCTTATTTAGATCTTTTATACAGTATACCTAATTATAATTTTTAAATATTTTATTTTTGCTTTCAAAAACAAGTTAAATTTTGTCAATTTTAGAAACACTTTTTGGGAAAATAGTCACAACTTTTTTAGTATAATTCCGATTTTAATTTTTAAATTTTTAAAATATATTCAAAGAGTTGTTCTTTAATATGTATTAAATTCAATTTATAATTATTTTATTAACTATTTTATTTTGGCTCTGAAAATTAGAGAATTTTATGTAACCAGCCAACTAACAATCAAAACATCATCGTAGAAAATTATTAATAAAATTTAAAGTAATTACACAATTGTACTTTTTTAATTTTTAAATTATACTTAATAAGTGTTTAGTTTATATCTTCTATACTGTATAACAAATTATATTTTTTAAATATTTTATTTTTGCTTCCAAAAACAAGCTAAATTTTCTCAATTTTAGAAAACACTTTTTGGGAAAATAGCCACAACTTTTTTAGTATTATTTCGATTTTAATTTTTAAATTTTTAAAATATATTTAAAGAGTTGTTCTATAATATGTATTGAATTCAATTTAAATTTATTTCATTAACTATTTTATTTTGGTTTTCAAAATTAGAGAATTTTATGTAACCAACCTACTAACATTCAAAACATCACGCAGAAAATTATTAATAAAATTTAAATTAATTACACAATTGTACTTTTTTAATTTTTAAATTATAATTAATAAGTGTTTAGTTTACATCTTTTATACTGTATAACAAATTATAATGTTTAAATATTTTATTTTTGCTTCCAAAAACAAGCTAAATTTTCTCAATTTTAGAAAATACTTTTTGGAAAAATAGCCACAACTTTATTAGTATTATTCCTATTTTAATTTTTAAATTTTTAAAATATGACTAAAGAGTTGTTCTTTAACATGTATAAAATTCAATTTAAAATTCCTTTACAAAGTATTTTATTTTGGCTTTTAAAATATGAGAATTTGTGTGTAAAACTTGACTAAGTGCCACTGTGAGGACTTGACATAGGCAACCAACTACACGCTGAAAATTATTTATGAATTTTAAAACAATTATACATTTGTGATAAGTGTAATTACTACATTGCATGTTTTATTTATATTAAGAAATTCCAATTCCAAAAATATTTTTTTTGTAATTGAATTTTTTTAAATTTTTAATTTTTTATAAAACACGTTTTCTTAAATTACCTGTAACTTTTCACAAAAATTTCTAAAGTTTATTAATTTATTTTTAAATTAAAGACAAAGAATTATATTTTAATATATTTTCAACCAAAGTTTGAATTTCATCTTGTAAATAATTTATTTTCGCCTCTAAACTTTTACCAAAAAATTTGTCGACGTAAACTTTGTACCAAAAATTTTATTTTTTATACAAAAATTGTCAAACTTCTATAACCATCAAAACATTTTATGTTTTTAATACTTCAGATAAAGCCATCAACATTGATTAAACTTTTGAAACATTGTAGACATTTTACAACTTTATCAATTTCAATTATATCTCTTTCCCTGTTATCTTCGTGCATTCTTCTAAATTGATATTTTTGTATTATAGTCATTTACTTCGTGTTATTTCATTCCTGAATTTTAGATATTTGAATTCCTGCTTCTTATTCTTACCACAAACTCAATGCAAAACGTTAACAAGCCACGGTTCTCACTCATTATTCGGTTTTTGCTTCTTCTGCTGCTTTTCCAATTTCGTTTTATGTCAACGTTGCGTGCTGGTTGTGCGGTCGTTTAATTAAGCAAAATCAAAAGGAAAATGTTTTAAATTGTCATGAAAGTTTTCAGTATTTTCAGCAGCAAGTCAAAGCGAAGAAAATATCAACTAAGGGTAAATTAACATCGCAAAATGAGAATAAAAGTGAAAGTAAACGTAAAAGTTAAAAGCAAAAGTTAGGTTAAAGTCAATTCTAAAATGAGACCTAAAGTAGAATTAAGGTACAATTAAAACAAAATTGAAGACTTTAAAGGATCTTAAATTAAAAAAATATTTACTTAATTTTAAGCATTAAAATATATTAAAATTTGTATCAAGTTTTTTTCGATTTTTATTAGGATGTTTAAACTTTAATTATTCAAACACCCTGTATAATATTAAATTTATTTAAAGCATGGAAAGTAGATAATTTAATTAGCTTTTAAACAATGTATAACAACATTATTTATTATTTTGTTTTACATGGTTAAACTTTAAATTAATAAACAAAATCAAATTTTTGAAATTGAATTTTTTAATTTTACTATATCAAGTTTAGTTGCAAATTACTCAAATACCCTGTAAGGTATAATTTTGAATCAACAACTATTTTAAAGATAATTTAATTATCTTTTTATTACTGTATATCAATATTATATATTAATTTGTTTAACATGGATAAACTTTAAATTAATAAACAAAATCAAATTTTTTAAATAAAATTTTAAAATTTCATTTTACCAAATTTAGTTGCAAATTATTTAAATACCCTATATGGTATAACTTTGAATTAAATTAAGTTATATAGATAATTTAATTGTCTTTAAAATGATGTATAACAATAATTATTAAAAATTTTCTTAAACACCAAAAAAAAATGTTGAAATTTATTTGATTTTCAGAATTTTTTTACAAATTATTTTTTGAAAAAAAAAGTTTAAGACATAACCATAAAATATTTCGCACGTCAAGTTCAGCAACAATATGCGGCCTAGCTTTTACGACTACCACTCCCGTTCTTTTACCATTTCGCCACCCCCCGAGTATCGCCCGCGGCAGTCATGCATGCATGGCGTTTTCGCACAAGTTGCACACACGAGTTGCGTCTTCACTTTGCAAATCCTGTTCGTGCCCAGCCGGCGCTCAAGCCGATGGGGGTGTAGTTCGAAGAGACTGTTTCCACCCTTCCTAACACCCGCTGTACGAGAGCCTGTTTGGTCTCAGCTTGGCGGGTAAACTTGGAAAACTCAACGCGGAAACTTCGGAGCGTTCGCCGTTTCAATTACGCTGCAATCCTGCATTCGTATTATAACTTGATTCGTTCGAACGATAATTTTAAGCAAAAGTTATCGGTTGCAACCACTCAATACCAACCCGGTATTGAGTTTGTAATTTGAGGTGAAGAAGTGAGCTGAAAGTTTTAATATCAATTATCGATAAAATTATATTATAAAGATAAAATCACAATGTGCATTTCGTTAATATTTAATGTCGAGGGTGTTTTACTTGTCAGCACAAAGTAAACAACTGTCCCCAGAAAAGTTTCCAGACATTTCGTTATTAAACGTTTAGAAAAAATTAGATTAAAACACAAAAGTTGGTTAAAAGCTTATAAAAAGTTGCGGGAAAAGTTTAAAAATTAATTAGAGTTTCTGTCGTGGCTTGTTGCATTTTTATTTGAAAATAACTTTAACACCCTGTATAAGATTTTAATTATGTAAAAACTGTATTATAGATAATTTAATTAGCTTTTAATTGGTATAATACAATAAATATAAATAATTTATTAAATATAAGTAAATATTGATTTTGTAAAAAATAACAAGTTCAGTTTAAAATTTTAAATATATGAGTTTAAGGGAATATTGCGCAAACACCCTGTAGGATAAAAAATTAAAATTAAAAGTAAAATATAGAAAATTTAATTAGCTTTTTAATGATGTATAACAATATTTAAAAAGATATTTATTAATATGCATAAATTTTAATTTTATAAATATAATCAAATTGTAAAAATGTACGTTTTAGAGTAGTAACTTTAAACTAACATTACTCAAACACCCTATATACGAATAATTTGAAATAAAAACTGTGTTATAGACAATTTAATTATCTTTTAAATGATGTATAACTTTATTAATTTAAAAATTTATTTACTACCGTTAAGTTTGTTTTAAAATTTTTGGTTTTTTACCAACAATTTTTTTCTATTTATTTATTTATGCTTATAAAAAACGTGTTTTAAAATGTTTGTAAAACAAAAATGTCTTGGTAAACTAATAAATAATGTGTTTTAAGTCTCATTACTATTCAATCGGTGTATTTCCGTGCTTGGCTTGTGTTTAACAGAACAAAAACACGATGTTAAAAAAGTCGGCAAATATTGAATATTTGCCCAGAGCGCTATGCCAATAATAGTAAAACTAAAAAGCTAAAAAACATAAAAAACTACCCTCTGCCTATTCGGTCGAAGGATGCAGGAGAAGAGCAAATTGAAAGCGCCCTGGCTGACTCGGCATGTTTATTCAAATGCAATTTGCGAGCTTGCTCGTGCTCGAACGGTGTACTCGACAAGATATGGAAGGATATCGTGTTTACCTTTTTTTTTGTGTTACTAAACCCTGCACAACTCAAGTTCAGGGATCGACAATCGACGTATACGCACGATACAATCGCTTCGCGTATAAAGGATAAGGGATAAGGATATAAAAAGGACAAAATGAACGAAACGATGGAAAATATGAGTATTAGATGCTAAAAATGTCAAAAATTCCAAATGGCGAATTTGTTTTGTATTGAAAACATTTCAAGCATCATGGAGGTTCTTTTTTGATAAAAACGTAGTTGATCCTTGATGGATGTGAGTAGGGATATGAAAGATATGAATAAAAATGTGAAAGAAAACGAGATACTTAAATTTGTAAGTGGACAAAAGCTCAAGTTAAGATTGAAATGGAGAAAAAGGACTGAAAGGATGCTAATAGACAAAAAATATTTGTTAAGGGTTGAAGACTCACATCTGTATTTAATAAAAAAAATGACAGATGGGGTGGTTCTTTACTCAATTAATTTTAAAGTCGATTTTTTTGTTAAGTTGTATTAAAATGTCAACTTTTTTTATATTGGTGATAAAATTAAGAACACTCTGTATAATAGTTTGATAAAATTATTTTATAATAACAAATAAATTATTTATTAAAATTTGAAAAAAACATTGGATTATCTTTATTAGTTTGTGAGTTATAAATGTTTAAAGTTAAATAATATTTTTTGTAAAAATTTAACAAAAAACAACTTTTTTTAAATTTGCTATAAAACTTATATTTCTTTGAATAAATAAATGAAATTTTCGGATATAATAAATAATAAGTTAAATTTTAATTTGGTGAAAAGTATATTTTAGTATCTTTAATATTTTTGACGTGATACGGTTTTAAAATAAAATATTAACTTTTTACCTTAAAAAATTCCACTAAAAACTTTATTTTTTTAACTTTGTTTCAACAATTTTTTGTTGTACCACAATAAAAAAAGTTAAAACGTTTGTAATGGAACAAAAAGTTTTAATTCTGTCACGTTTGACAAAGTTGGCATGCATTTTTGTGGCGTTTTTTTGGCGTTTTGCGATCGTTTGACGAAGTAATAAGTTACACGCCCGCTGCTTGGAATTTTATTGCCCTTGCGCAGCATGCGTGAGAAAGCAGGGAATAAAACGTATGAAAAAGCAATGAGCGGCGGCATCGAGGGGTGGCGAGTGCGTAAAAAATGGTCGCGGCGATAAAATATGAAACGCGAATTGTTCGACTGCCAAAAACTCGACGCATGAAAAAAAATTGCAAAACGGCGACCTTAAGATGCGTCCGAGAGGATATTGCGAAAATCCAATTCGGGTGTAACAGGGTGGCAGGGTCGAGTGTAGAGTGATAAAGCACAGGTCGTTTTTTAACCGTCCTTTTCGTTTTGTTCGCGCTGGCAAAGACAGAAAACACAAAACAATAAATTGCGTTTTGTAAAATCTAAAATAAAATGCAGACATTTCTTTTAATCCATAAAAAATAGATTCAATTAATATAATAAAAGTAAACTGTTTTGACCTTAAAAGGAAATAATTTATTTTAGCATTAAAAATAATCAATGTCTTAAAAATTACGCTTTTTTAAATTTACGCCAATTTTTGAAATTTTGTCAAATACGCTCCAGGAAAATGGCTATAATTATGTTCTTTTCAGTCTGTTTTCTGTGTTTGAATTTTTAATTAGTAGCCAAAGAGTCCTTTTTTAATTTACATTTTAGTTTAAGTCAAAAATCATTCTGCAAGTATTTTATTTTGGTCCTTGAAATTTACCAATTTTTGAGTTTTTGCAAAACACGCTCCAGGAAAATGGCTATAATTTTGTTCTTTTCAGTCCGATTTTTGTGTTTGAATCTTTATTTAGTAGCCAAAGAGTACTTCTTTAATTTACATTCTAGTTTAAGTCAGAAATCATTCTACAAATATTTTATTTTGGTCCTTGAAGTTTACCAATTTTTGAGTTTTTGCAAAACACGCTCCAGGAAAATGGCTATAATTTTGTTCTTTTCAGTTCTTTTTTTGTGTTTGAATTTTTATTTA